>CAHIKZ030000646.1:4680000-4832500 GCA_903632075.3 Acanthosepion pharaonis
GGAATGCTAAGACGGTGGACAGGACAGTTCAAATAAATAATAATTTTTGTGTTATTAATTTTGATTAATAGATTGCTCTTCTTTATCTAAGGCATTGAGTACTTTTCATTTTTTTACTATTTTGTATACATTTCATGGCGTATAAACTTACTTTTTCTATAAGCCCGCAGGCATATATATATATATATATATATATGTTTGTGTGTGTAAGTATAATTTCACCCATGCAAGGCAAAAAATATACTAAAGACAAAAGAGGTTACTGTGTGTTAGAGAATATTAAAAAAACAAAACATTATTAACGAGAGTGAAAAATAAAAGAACAAAAATTTAGAAGACAGAAGATAACGAATCACATTACATCTAAATTTTTGAAGATCAAAATTGACCGGTAAGTCTGAAGCCAGAAGAAAGCTCCACCAGCGAGATGTACCATGGAAGAAACTATTAGCATAGAACTTATGGTTGCATCTAGCCATATCAACTGTAAAATGATGAGACCTAACTGCCAATCTAGTACTGCACTTAAATACATAAAGTCTAGGTACCATAGAGGAAAGTTCATCAGGACAATTACTATGAAAGTATTTATTAAAAAAAAGGCATAGGACAATTATGTTACGACTGTAGGGAGGTGACTGAAACCGAGATGCCAATTCAGGACCAAAAACATTGCAGATTCTCCTTTGGATTTTATCAAGAATCTCGAAATATATAGCAAGAGCAGCAGACCATATGTAGCAGTACCATTCGAAACAAGGATGAATGGTATGAATATATAAAATAGATTCTGGTGAAAAAGAAATTGTCTAGCAAGACAAAGTGAACCAACTTTCCTAACAACAGACCTAACATTTGATTTAAGATGATCTTCCCACATGCTGTCAGCTGAAAACTTTAGTATGTAGGCTAGCTGGAACGCCATCACTTCGTTAGCTGCGTTGATTAATGTGCGCTCTTATAGAGCTTTGATCTGATAGGTGGCAAGATAGTCGATGGAGATTGTCGGATATCTATACTGATATATCAATTTTGTGTCTATATCTCTGTGTGTGTGTGTTGCATGTGAACGAAAAGTACTCGAAATTAACCACGAGATCTCAAATAAAAATATCAGCTATTTGAGGTTGATATCTGAAGTCATTTGATATCACTAGTGTTTATCAAAACATTCGAAGTTATCACCAAAGAACATAGCATAATGGTTCAAGTCAAATTATGTAATTACTAGCAAAATTATTTGATATATTATGTTTGTTCTAAAATTTGACAAAAATGTTTTTAACATCACAAATGGTAAATTCAGACTCCTAGGTCCGTGCATTGGAAGTAGAATTTATTCGCTGCTTTAGGTTTTGTATTATAAGCAAACAAATCCACTCTTGAAATGACTTACGGCCACATCAGGTTGCAACACCGATTCCTGTACGATCACAGAAGTTAAGCAACGTCGAGCCTGGTCAGTGCCTTGGGAATACCAGGTTCTGTAAGCTAGGATATGTGGGTGGTGTAATGAATAGTGGCTCGGAATTGGAAATCAGAGAGCCGAGTTCTAATTCCATTTGAGTTCGTTATATTCAATTACCCTTGGTAAAGATATGGATTCACCTCTTCTCCACTCAGTTATGGGGTAGTTATTAATACTTGTATCACAAAAAAACAAAAAAAAAAAAAAAAAAAAAACATTATCTTCAAAAAAAAAAAAGATAAAATTCCGTACAAAATATTTAGAATGCGGCCATAGCGATGTTGGTATCCAGAAAAAGAAAAAAAAGATCAACTATTCTTGGGAATAAATCGTCACGTGATGGTAACCTATTAAGGAAAGGATTATATCATAAATTGTGCTGATCTCTAAGGTCATTGGGGAGGCTGATTTTGGATTAAAACAGCTTTTTTTCCAGTCAATGAGCCTAAATCCTGATCTTGTAAAATGTAAAACTTTGAAAATGTTTTTCAGATATAAATTCCAAAATGTTCTTTTTAAACATGTTGATTTTTTCAACTGTTTTTAATTTAAAATTAAATAAAGCTCATTGTCTCTGTGAACCAGCCATTAATTCTCCAAAGAATGATATAATGGCATAAATAAACCCAAGAAATAAACAGATTCCGAAAGATGCTTAATTGTACAACTGACATAGTTTCAAACACTTCGGTGGCTATACAGAATCCAGTTAAATTCCTCGATTTTTCTTCGGCTTTTTTCTGGTGTTCCTCCCTACAGGCTTCAGCTGAATGTTGGGATAACCAAATATCTCGACCCTCCAAAATTGTGCAATGAAACTCTCCTAGCTTTCAATGAGGAAACAGTCTTCCGTAGAATAGACCAAAAACGAGGATATGCTCATTCCCAGCACCCCCATAATTCTGACATGCCATCTAAATTACAATGACTTCAACTCCTAGTTTTGCTACTGTGACGATGGTTTACTATCAACCATCCGATCATCGTCAAAACTTCTAAGTACCACTTAAAGTTCTACACTACAATAATCTAAAACTGTTTAAACGTAATCATCTCGATATTAATATCGTCCATCGGTTTGAGTTTACTCTTTTTATAAATAAGTATTGAAAAAATTTTTGATTCATCTTCTTCAAATATATCTTTTATACGTTTATATAAATATATATGTGGAGATTTTTGCTCCTATTTACTATTACCAAAATGAAACATATAAATGGTGAACATTCGGATAAATATTTGCTATAACTTTAGGTAAATAATACAATGAACTGATTTAATACAATAAACTGGTATGTACTGAATACTTATTTTACTGATGTACGCATCTTTGTGCATGCATGTACATGTGTATATACATTGATTATGGGCGCGTGGCCGAGTGGTTAGGACGTTCGCTTTCTGACTATGAAACCCGTGTTCGAATCTTACCATGGCCGATTTGTCAGGAAGGAGATTTCCTGATGCTATCGGTCTGAAAGAGGGAGGATCCCAGTGAGCGGCACCTTTGAAAAATGTCTGAAACCCATACCTCGGGCTGACCCAAGCCTTGTGAGTTAAATTGGGTAGACGGAACACTTGGAGCTAGCATGAAGTCACAAGTCATCGTGACCGAGGGTTTGAGTGTGCTGCTGTTGTACAGATTGTTGATCATACTAGATAACACGCTCTCTCCTCGGAACTGTAACTAAGGTCTGCTCAGCATAGTTGCAGTATAAACCACAAGTTGGCTCTGTAGGTGTTGAACAAACACAAATGTGGCTGAGCGAAAGTCTGCAATAGGGATTGGTTAGCCGCTCTAGTAGACGGGTATCCTCGAATACGAGTGGCCAACTATTATTACTATTATTATATACATTGCTATATATATATGTGTGTGTGTGAGTGTGTGTGTGTGTGTGTGTGTGTGTGTGCACGCGTAACTTAAAGGCACTGATAGGTTTTTCAGTTCGACTCACTTCCAAAATCATTATTTCAATGACCAAACATCAGAAATTGGTGGAGATTAGAAAGAAATTTAAGAAACGATCTGCCAGTGAGCTGATCTCGAGGCCATTGCCTTCTTGACCAGAACGAGTGTTGTATACACACACACACACACACACACATATATATATATATATATATATAGAGAGAGAGAGAGAGAAAGAGGGGGAGAGAGGGAGACAGAGAGACAGAGAAATATTCATTATTATGTGCACATTTACACACATAAATACATACATAATGGTTGTTTTCTCGTTACCGAGCATGACCCGCAAAGATTCACCGTATGGCCAATGATTTGCATTGACTTCTACAGAGTCGGCCACCAGGAGACCGCACCTATTGTTGTGACTGGTCATCTAGCACAACATTAGCTTCGTTTTCTGGCATTTGATTGGCATGAATCTTCAGTGTCTGTAATACTGATGTGATTCATCATAATAGTCACGCCTTTTAAAGTTACGGTCAGCCATGCGCACCACCAAGTAAAGTTCCCTAAAATATTGTGCAATGCCAGAGCATAAAATTTTTCAAGTGAAAAAAGACAGTGCCCTGGGTCAATCCGACTCTCTTAATAACACAAGCAATGACCCAAAAAACGAAATACATATACACAAAGACACACACATAGAAAATTACACGCATACACACGCACATGCACACACATCTATATATATATATATATATATATATATATATATGTGTGTGTGTGTGTGTGTGTGTGAGTATATATATATATATATATATATATATATATATATATATATATATATATATATATATAAATGTAAGTTTGTTCTGAAAGTAAGGTCAGATTTTAGAATCACCTTTCATTCCTGAATGAATATATTTAATCGTTGTTTAATTCAATCAAAATAGGAACTCTATACGTTACTGAACATAAACATTTATTTATGTCTTTACGATAAATTCAAAAGCTTGAGACGCTAATAAATGTTTGAATACAGTTTATACAACTACTTTGTAACAGAATCTTGAGATCACGGGAATATAGTTGATAAATCTTGTAGCCTAAATAGGTGAACTTCTACAATGTCATCCTGGCAACTTGTGATTGAGCATTGTCATAAGAATCGATTAACCAGTGATAGTTGCATTTTGCTTAACTGAATGTGCATTTCATCCAGTTGCTGGCAATAAATTTCGGTGGTAGTGCTCTTGTTAGATTCCAGAAAGAGCATTAATGAATAAGCGCCGTACTGTCCAATCACAAGTGGATCCTTAAACCGATGTTCACTTAATGTTTGAAGCAGTTTGAGACGCATTATGACCAAGCTTGAACTAATGCAAAAAAATAAATCCATCTATTTATTTTTTGAAGATATTTTAAGTTAAATTTTGAAAGAGATTGATATAAAATGAAGAAAGAGCATACTTTAATCATTAGGAATGAGTAATATATTTTGGTGCAACTATTATAACAATATACTTGAATATATATATATATATATATATATATATATATATATATATATATATATATATATATAAGTGGACATTGAAGTCAACATCCAGAGGCGTCCTAACTGCATTCGGATCCACAATTATTTCCACTGAATAACCCTAGTATAATTCTAAACATAACCGTTACCGGCCACCTGTAAATAACCGTTAAAATAATTCAACAGACTACCACAATGTATCACTATCCTGTATATATAAATAGTCGAGCAAAAACATAACGCACGTAGCCTGACGATTGCGTTTAGCTTGAAAAAAGACTGTCGCGTCTGGGTGTTGACTTCAATGTCCACTTATATATATATATATATATATATATATATATATATATATATATATATATATATATATTATTTTTAACAATAATTATACCAAGAAAGATACAATGCGGAAAAAACATATTTTCCTTTATGAATGTATTCAAAGAGAATGATAAAATGTTACTTTAGTCCTCGCTGTAAAATAGTGGTGTGTAATCCTGTACCTCTTGATGAAATAATGCATCAAACAATTGCACAAAAAAGCAAACAACTGCACCCGGCTTCCTTTCTTCTTTACAGGCCGGCACTTTTTTTTATTGTTTATCGTATTAAATGAATTGCAGAAAAGGCTTTCGGTGACCACACCAAGTGGTCTTTTTATCGTTTTTAGAGAAGAAAGACATTGTCACCGGAAGTAGACTTTTAAAAAAAAATTAAGCTATAACAGATGTGACCCAGCACTATTAAGGCAAACAAGAAAAAGAATACACAGAATTTTATTTACATAATTCTGCAAATAAAATTCTCAGTATTCTTCTTCTTATATGTGCCGTGTACCTTCAGGGCGTTGGCGATCAGGACTCTCCACAATTTCCTGTCCTTTGTAGCACTTAATAAATTTTGTCTTTTTGCTAACTCTCCTAAAACCTGCTCTGCCATCCATTTACTCAAGCTCTCTAGGTAGATTATGCATTGTTTTCCTGTGACCCTCTTACCGCCAATCTGCCCTGTGAGTATCAAATTTTCCAAACCCTTTTTCCTCATTATGTGACTTAGACATTTCAACTCTCTGTTTCTGATATTATGTATAAGTGTCCTTTTCGTTTTCATTTTCTCTAAAACTTCATCGTTGCTCACATGTTCAGCCAACTTTATTCTCAATACCCTTCTGTAAAACTACATTTCTGTTGCGTCAAGTCTTTTCTTCATTTGTGGGGGGGGTCCAGTATTCACTGCCATATAAGTGGACTGATATTACGTAACATTTCTGTACTCTTATTTGTTTCTAACGAAATTTTCCTGTTTCTTAATACTTTGCTTAGCTTTTGGAAAGCATCTTTGGCTATTTCAATGCACCTTCGGATTTCAGTGCCGCATTTTTCGATCCTCTGTTAAACACTTCCCTGATATTTAACTTGTTTGATTTTGGTTTCTCCAATTTGTAATTTGCATGTTGGGCTGTTCCTTTTGCTCACAACCGGACATTCCATTTTCTTGCAAATGATGTTTAGTCCTTTCTTCTCGCTTTCCTTGCGAACCTTTAAAGCGAGCAAATGTTACCATTGCTATTTCTAAAATTAAGCACCAGTATGATCAGACATAAGGGAAATCAAAATATATTTTTAATCATATCACCTCAAGCAAGGTGGAAATGCCACTAGTTCATATGGTGGGGTACAAAGAGTGAAAGTGAGAGAAAATACTGATTGAGGATTGAGGAAAGCATAAAAGATGAACGGGATTCAAGAAGACATTAAATCGCATTTAAATTTTTGAAGATTGTAGTTATAAGGAAAGCAAGTAAAGGAAATGGCGTTCCACAGGCTGTAAGTACGAGAAAAGAAACTGTTGGTGTAAAAGTGGCGGTTGCATTTAGCTATTTCAACAGTAAACGAATGTCAATCTGGTAGCACGCTTAAATACATATAATCGGGGCACCTTGCGAAAAAGCTTGTCAGAGCAGTTGCCATGAAAATATTTGTAGAAAAGACAGGGGGAAGCCACATCATGTCGGTGAGAAAGTGACCGAAATCGAGATACCAAGTCAGGATCGATTACATTACAGATCCATCATCGGATTTTGTCACGAACCTCGCGATCAATAGCTGGAAAGTGAAGATTGAGCAGCTCCAGATCAGACACCAATATTCCATTTTTGGTCTAATCTGATCCTTGTAAAGATAAAGCATGTCAGGAAGAGTCGGATACTTTCTTGAGCATCTGGGATTAACGCTGACCCTATCCCTTTAGAGTAGTTTTGTCTCCCGAGATGACTCCTATAAAACTGAGCTTAGATTTTTTGCGTTCTAAGAATACAAAATTTGTCAAATATGTTAGGAAAAGGGATAAAACTCATTGAGATCGACGCTACAGACATACCCTACACTTTAATTCTAGGGATTACCAAGCACCAAATCTAAGAAGGATTAAAATAATCTTCGTATGCCACTCCCTATTAATTCCCTGCTCCGAGGATTATTTAAACTTGCATCCGATTTTATGTTGTATTGATTTGTAACATTTCAAGCGATGCGTTTTCGAACATTTATTGCAACCAGTTGCTTTCTAAAATTAATTTTCTCTTAAATCTGAAAATAGTTACTGAAAGATGACAGAGATCCGTCATGCATCCTGGACCCATACTTAAACGACTACACGGTAACTAAAATATAACACGTTGGTTTAACAGCCCGTCTTTAGGACCACTTGCTCGAACAAGAACTCCCAAAGTCTCTGGATGTCCCATAGCTATATGCTAGACGAAATTGGGCTTAGTAAACTGTCATAACGAGTTAAGGATTTAGGGCACTTCGATGTGGTGTAACGGGTAGCAAGCTTGTCTCGCTAGAACTATTACGACTGAGTAGTGAGTTCGATCCTCACTGGGTGCTCCACACTTGGCCCACATTTAAGCTACGCTTAGAAAATCATTTGGACATCTCGACGTGTTGTAATGGTTAGAAAGCTTCTCTCGCTAAATCAATTACGACTGAGTAGTGAGTTCGATGGTGTAATGGATAGCGGCTCGGGTTGTAGAATCGGGGAGCCTAGTTCGAATTCCATTTGAATCCATTACATTCACTTACATGCTAATACCCTTGGTAAAAGGTATGAATCCTCTTCTGTTCACCCCAGCTATAGGTAAATAGCAGGAGAGACCGGGTTCAATAGCCTTGGATAGCAGCTGGTTTACCGCAGAAAGAAATGGGAACCTACTGCGGGGAAAAAATCTGCCTCGTCAGTCATGTATCAAAAGATATATGATCGCCTAAGCGTGTATCCCGCATGGTACATACTCACTGGATGCCCTACGCTTTAGACCTTGGGCCACATCTAAGCTACGTTTAGAAAATCACCATGAGGATTTATACGTCTAAATAATTGAGAGATTAATGAAAAGACTTCTTTTTTTGATCTTCATACAGCACGCATTCATCTCTATGTATGTTAGACTTTATTTCACTTAGAGATGACGTTCTTTTTAGACCTACCGTTTTTCGATTGGTATTTTATTTTCTGTTCATGTATTAACTATTTTCTTGCCTTAATTCAAACAAAATAGAATTCTTGCTCTTAATTAATTTTTATAAGTAACTAGTTAAACCTATTAATATCCCGTCCTGGGTATGACGATAAACTATGTCCGACAGCAAGGCCTCTGATCAGCAGGTATTGAGGAGCGTTGAACCACCTCTTAATTTCTGGTGTTCCCAGGTCCTCCCTAACACGGGGTGGTAGCACCTGTTAGGGTCCCAGCTATGAGCAAATAGTTAACCACTGAACTGGGGTTAAAAAATGAAAGTGTAAAAATATGTTTTAATACCAGAAATACTTTTTTTGTAAAAAAGTATTACCGGCCATATATTTTTGAAAAAAAATATTACCAGCAATAGATTTTTCAAGAAAAAATATTACCAGCAATACATTTTTGGAAAAAAAAATATTATAAAAATTTTGTCGGTATTAAACAACCTATTGAGGTTGATACACCGTAAAACAAAGCAAAGCAAAGCTAATCAACCTATCAGAGATAAGATTTATCATTAAAGACATAGAAATGTTCAATCAGTTTAATGATTCAATATATAGTCACCCAACAAAGATGGCTTGAAGAATTTAACACACAGAGGACATACTGAAGTGAAGATCGTTAGAAGGAAACATCGAGTAATTTATCGAGTTTGAGTGAATGGTTGACAGATTGGAGACAAAGGGATTGACAAAGAGCTAAACTTTGTTTAGAGCTACAAAGGACAGGAAGTCGTGGCGAACCATGATCGACACGACACATCTGTTAAGTAAATAGAAATGCATTGTAAATTATTTTAATACTACTTCCTTATGTGTAAGGTAGAGTGGGCTCTTCAGCTTTGGTTGGTAATCCGTCTAGACGAAAAGTTATAAATTCCCAAATACGGTTAGATTGAACTTGTTCGCGTGTGAACACGTGGTCGTCTAAGGAGAGGAAAACACAGAGAGAAGACCACACCCTTCTTAGAGAATAAAGGTTGATAGTGGAACGAATCATCAGAACCTGTGGAACAATTCAATTACAGAAACCTCGCAAGAAGCCTTATGTACCACGAGACGCCAGGCTGCTAGCACAGATCCCATGGGCAACCATGATAATCAAAAGTAGAATTTACAAAAAAAAAAAAAAAAAATACGCCAATATTTTGACTATGAAAAGAAAATACTTACCTAACACTTATTTTCTACCATTTTCTTCGAAGTAGACTTTTGGGGCACATATACACGATTTCAAATAGTGTAAGTCACATCAGGAAGCGGTAAATGTTCTTACGTTACTCGGTTTACGAACGTCCTTCAAATTACACAAAGCTTTTTAGAACAATTTGTGTAGAGATATAGGAAATTCTTAAGGTAGAAAAATATCCACACAAAAACTTACTTTCTACCGTACCCTTCAAATCGATTTCTAACAGTACTAATCAGGAGGGGTAGTACCAAATGGCCTGATTATATCGGATTTACACATGTCGAGCAAATTTTAGGAACTTTTACTTATAACAACTTGTGTATTTAGAGATATAGGATATTTTTGTTACAAGAAAATTACCTATTTACATTATTCGGGGTGTTATCCTCATCTTCAATGCCATACTCACAACGTTTCGATCGTTGTACGCTCCGGCTTTCTTCAGGTCATTGGAACAGAAAAATACCTGCAATATCTTCTTTCTCATTAAGAATTTGTCTTACTGACTTTATTGCTTGCTTGGGTAAAATTTACAGACACACACACACACACACACATATATATATATATATATATATACTATAGAGAAGAGAAAAGCCGCAAACGTTTTTGGTTATAATATGTATTTTTTTGAATATATATTATACTTTATTTTCCATGTTCACGCGTTTCGGGCCTTGCAACCTTCATCAGGCGTAGAGTGGTGATTTCCACAACATCTTATTTAAAGGAATTAAGTTTTCCTTATGTTTCCCATGTTTCAAAAAGTATAATATATATTATAATCTACATTATAATAAAAAAAATGTTTTCGGCTTCTCTCTTCTCTTTAAAATATACACTTTTCTCTCGTTGGAACCTCTCCGTTATATATATATATATATATATATATATATATATATATATATATATATATATATGAATGAAAGGAAAGATGTATGACAAATAGGAAAAGATATTGTGAGATCTTTTCATCTGTTAGGCATCATTGGACTGGGTTTACGTTGTTGGGACAACACATGCAAGCCCAGTCTGATGAAGTCTAAAAGAATGAAACGCGTCACAAAAACTTTTTTCCAATTTGGCATACATCTTTTCTTTTAAAACTGTTCTTGATATATAAAAATTTATATATCGTTATCCCATATATATATATATATATATATATATATATATATATATATATATATATATATATATATATATATATATATATATATATATATATATATATATATATATATATATATATAGTAGACACAGATGAAAAAAGAAATAATGTGTAAATGCCTGTATATGTGTTTATTTCTGTGTAAGAAAGTATGCATTTTGTATTTGTGAAAATAAAATGAAAATATTAATGTTTATGTATATATATATATATATATATATATATATATTTGTACATATGTTTTTACTGTACGCCGTTTTATGCGTTATTTTGATGGAAATATGACATGTGCGCACGGATAAATTTACACCTCAGTGGTCCGATGACGTATATATTCATGAGAATGTAACTGTTAGCATATGTAAACGATTGAAACAGTTCTGAAATATATGATCGTAGATAATCAATTCCTAATTACCAAACCAAAAAATATGGTTGATCTTTTAACACGTTCAATTCAAAGGGCGTTAATTAACGTCCCCTTTTTTAACAATGCCTTATCTTCATTTTGTTCTCTGCCTGTTGCTATGAATAATACCTGCTTTCCAACAATACTATTTTCTATCTGATCCATTACTCTACTCTTAAGCTACATACGTCAGTGATGAAGGTGTTAATATTACGTGTCCGGAAAGTAATTGCTTTTTATTTTAAAAGGATATAAAAACGTATATAAGTTAAATTTATTTTAATATAATTTTATTTAAAACTATAATATCCTTCATTTTCAAAGGCTGTAGCCCAAGGTGAAATCAGTTTTTCGATTCTACGTTTAAATAAATCTGGGATTTTCCCCGTAGAAATATTTGAAGGACTATTTACAACTGTTCTGAATGTTCGAGCGTTCACTGAATCTGTATACACCGCACAAATGTTTTTAAATGCCTTTTCAGAAAAAAAAAATCCGCGAGAAACAAAGAAAAGATTACTGAACTGTAACTTAATATCAGTCCTCCCATATATATGTAAATTTTACCCAAGCAAGCCAATAAAATCAGTAAGACAAATTATTAATGAGAAAGAAGTTATTGTAGATATTTTTCGGTTCCAATGACCTGAAGAATGCCGGAGCGTACAACGGCCGAAACATTGTGAATATGGCAATGAAGATTGAGGATAACAGCCCGAATAATGTAAATAATTAATTTTCTTGCAACAAAAATGTCCTATATCCCTAATTACACAAGTTGTTATAAGTAAAAGTTTCTAAAATTTGAACGACATATCTAAACCCGATATAATCAGGCCATTTGGTACTGCCCTAACTGACTAGTACTGTGTGAATACTGAACAATTTCCTGACAGATGAAAAAGAGAATTGAAGCAACAGAAATTTGCTTCTACAGAAGGATGTTGAGAATACCACGGAGAAAACATGTGAGCAATGACAAAGCTTTAGAGAAAATGAAAACAAAAATGATACTTATACTTAACATCAGAAAGAGACAGTTAAAATTTCTAAAACACATAATGAAGAAAGAGGGCTTGGAAATTTTGATACTCACAGTACGGATTAAATATAAGAGGGACAGAGGAAAACAACGCATAACCTTCTTAGTGAGCTTGAGTAAATGGATGACAGAACAAGGTTTAGGAGAAATAACAAAAAGACAAAATTTATTAAGAGATAGTAAGGACAGGAGATTGTGGAGAGCCATGATCGCCAACATCCTGAAGGCACATAGAAGAAGTAATAACATTAACCTTTCGGAATTTATACAGTGGGCAATGGCGAATAGTTGCTTTTCAAATATAAATTCTGAAATGCAATTTAAATGCCACATTGTCTGATAGAAGACCTGATAAAACTAATACTAGACGCAATTTTCTACCAATCAGCTTTGGATCTACTTTGATTAGTTAACTCATAATTCATAACAGTGGAATGCGTAATTACTTTCTGAACGCCCTAATATTTCGATTGTTATTCGCACCATCATCAAAATAGTATAGTGGCATATTATTATTAATGCTGTTTAAAAACAAATATGTGTAGGTATGTATATATTCACGAAAGATGGTGAGATTAAACATCGAAATATGAACCAATTAATATTAGCTTTTGTTTGTTAATCAAACTTTATCTAAAAACATACTTTTTGTGGTTATGTCTTATTGTATGACTTAAAATGGGTTGATAGACAATCCGTATGCTCGCATATATATACACAGATATGCAAGTGCAATGTTAATATTTGACATGTTTATTTGTTTAAAATAGTTGAAATTGTATGAGTGTAACTTTAAAAAAAAATGGAAAAAGGAAACCAATAGAATTAAATGGATCAAGGTAAAAATGAAAAAACTGAAAAGAATCGCAAGGCACAGATAAAACTGTTATGGGAGGCGAGTCTTTCTCTCACCATGTTGGATATCGCACCACAGCCTCACTACGCTAGTGTTGTGGCTTTGGTTTCCATAGAAAGTTGGCTTTTTACAAAGTGGAATTGACAGCTGCACGCTCAACCAGTTTTGAATTCTGAATTGCCATCCAACAGATAAAGAGTTTGGCCTGCTCATTTAAAAAAAAAGAGAATTATGTTTTGTTGACAGATCTGTCAATATTGAAGACTTCATAAATAATATTAGCTTGAAATTAAAACTAAAATTAAAACGTCAAAAAATATATTTCAATTTTTAAAATTAATTTTAAACTTAGGTGTCGCATTTTTGGGGCGCTATCTATCTATCTATCTATCTATCTATCTATCTATCTATCTATCTATCTATCTATCTCTCTCTCTCTCTATATATATATATATATATATATATATATATATATATATAATGAATGATTCATACAAAAAGTAAATTAGTAAAGTTAATGATATAAAATTTTATATCATTATTTATTTTATATCATTAACTTTACTAATTTACTTTTTTGTATGAATGATTCATTGTAATATAAAAATTGAACTGCACATATATATATATATATATATATATATATATATATATATATATATATATATTACACGCACAAATGTAAGAATTTAAAGAAATATATACACGCACGTGCGCGCACGTGAGTATGTATGTGTATGCATGAAATAATATGTGAACGTGTACGGCCGTAGATTTGTACGAGATAAGCTCTGGTAACCATGGTTACGCGACCCAGGCAGAGAAGAGACAAGGCCACCAACAATAAACCCAGACCATAGCTAATACTTTTGTAGAAAAGTATAGGGTGACTTGGGTTGGGACACCAGTGGGTGGTAGACAAATAATTTAGGTATTAAGTTTGTTTTTCTGTTCAACTCTCCAGCACGGGCATGTGGTAGTAATAATTGTTTTAAAATGACGAAACGGGCAAAGGAAGGAAATCTTTAATATATGAAGACTTATTTATTCTTAGGCGAATGTTTGTCGAAGATATTCGTTGATGCGATGGCCGAACGCAAAAACATACTCTGAGCTAGGCGGCATTGCTCTACGAGCTGAACGAAAAAGTCAAATTGCTTTTTCAGCGGTTCTTGCGGGTCGAATTAAACAATATAAAAAAAAAGTTTATGGGATGCACGAACGCATATATAAATATGTATGGACAGGGAATGATGGGTTCTTGCTAGTATTAACAGCCATGTCATTACTACCTGATTAAGAAGAATTGGATTCATATCGTTCTCAAAGATATTTGGGGGAATTGAAAATCAATAGCAATACCTGAAACTGGAACTTGTTTCACCATTCAAATTCCGAGTGAGTCTGTTGCTTTCACGAAATTGTCATTTGCAAATTGATAAGCGTATATCGTTCTGGGAGGATACATTGTTATTTGACTGGAATAAAGCTAAAACTTTTAAGGTATAATAACAAGAAATCTGTTTTGAAAAGTCAAGTCATTGTTTTTTCACCCAGTACAGAGCCCAAGAGCCACTCAGGGTAGATGGTTACTGTGTGGTGCTGTATTATCGTAAGAAAGAGCAAAACATGAAGTTTTTGGGGTTATGCAGGAAATATAACAGCTAACTCAAGACTTGAAGCGGTCAAGATTTAATTAGTGTGTAGTGTGGAAGTAGCCTTTAGAAGGAACCGGAAACCCAATTTTAAACAGGAAACACAGGAGAAGTCTCTACTATTCAAAAGACTGGGGAGGAGAGTGAACTCTACGATAAGTGAACCTATCTACTCCTATTAGATATAGGATGTATATAGATTTTAGAAGATAATGCATCGTTAAAAAATTGAATTTTAACCCAAAGAACACCATCCCTACATCAAAACATGGAGGGGGGAATCATGCTTTAATGATGCTTCTCTTTAAAAAGAAAAGGAAGCTTGGTAAGAGTTAATTGTTTAAAAAAGGGGATTAATGTGAATTATTGCATATCAACTTGAAAGTGTTAGGCGTCTGGAATTGAAAACATGTTAGAACTTTATCCATAACAGTAACCTAAAAGTTACTTCTAAATTAAACCAGAAATATATTCAAGATAAGAATATAAAAGTTTAAATGTCAGTTTACCAATGGGTCTAATGAACCCATAATTTTTCCAAAGTAATTTTTTCATCCTTATAGTTATTCTATCCGAATTATTTTTATGACTTTTATTTTTTCTTCATTTTCTATTTTCTACATAAAAGAAACAAAGTTAGAGCAAAAATAAAACTTTTGTGAATGACTTCTCCTCCTATTACAAAATGGGTTCATTGGGCCCATGATCGAAATTTTAATTAAATAAGAAATGTCGTCCATTCTAAATAGATGTCATTTCTTTTTCTGAAGATAATAATGAAAGTGATAATGTCAGTATTACTTATTCAAAATCGGATGATGATATGAAGGATGACAACAAAGCTGACAGAAATGATTCTTTAAACCCTTCAATGATAAACGAAAAGTATTATTTGAAGAATAAGACTGAGATTTGGTCTTCTAAACCAATTGAAAGGGAACAAGGAAGAACTACATCCTATAATGCCTGGACATCAAAAGCCTGGACCTACATGTTTTGCAAAAAGATCTTGTAATTCAGCTTTTTCATCATTTATATTGTTCATGAAGCTAAATCTCCTAGAAATAATCCACAAATGGACAAATACTGAAGGAATTCAGGTCTCGCATGTATTGATACAAGTACAAACACTAGTGAGTAATACACTGCCCAGGAACCATCCAATGAAAAATGGAAAGAAAAAAAAGATGCACCTTGTGTGGTCCTAAAATGAATAGAAAAACGCAAACTGTCTGTCATGCTTGCCAAAAACATGTCTGTCAAAGCCGTTTGAAAGAATTCTGTACAAAATTCAGTGATAAATTGTAATTTTAAAAAAAAGAAGTAATTTGAATTAAGTTTATAATTTCAAACTAAATCCAAAGATGTATTGTATTTTTTCTCTTTCAGTGAATAAATTTTGATTAAAATTGTTATTTCTTTACCGATCTATAATTATACATACCTAATATCAATAAAAAAAAATGCAAAAAAGTTTGAAGAGTTAAAAAAAATAGAAATGTGTCTATTGGACTCAGGTGGTATTTAATGGAAGTCAGACGGGGAATTCATCATCACAGAGTCCGATTTGAAAACTTATGGGATAAATTGATGAAAAATTGCAAGAGCAAGAAAGGTAAGTAATCTGCAACAACTTGAAGATAATCATATGATATGTGGGAAAACAATCTTTCTAGATGTTTGTGCTAATTTAGTAAAAATGTTGCAGAAAAAATCTCAAAAAGTCTGTACGATTGACTATTAATGTTCTCGTGTCATTAATTTGGGGATAAAATAAGTTCCCATTGTTTTACAATTATTCAAAATTAAAATATTTTTTTATGCATCCTCATATCTATTTTTTCAGAAAAACGTTACCATTCACTTATCTCTGTAAATATTTTCATTTTTTTATTAGACTAAGCCAAGAATTTTAGTTCGCAGTGTATTTGCGTGTATATGTGCTATGTAACTCACCTCAGATGATGCTAAAATCGACATTGCGCTTCGTGACCATCAGAGAAGCAAGGTGTATTAGCGGGTTGACTTGATCCGTACCTTCACTATATGTCGATGTCTGTCTTAATATGTCAACAGGTGCTCGGCCCCAACTGCGCTTAGGATGCGCATACATGGTAGAAACTGGATAAAAGGTAGATATATAAGTATCCACCCAAGAGGAAAGAATAATGTCTCTTACATGCTCGTGAGAATGTAGAATCTACGTTTGGAGAAAACCCCAAATCCACACACGCAATCGACGACAGTAATCGAGGAAGTGCGGAGTTGAGAAAAAACAATAACGTTACGTATGAAAGATTTAGTCTCGATTTGTGTAGCTTATTTAGTCTGAAACCTGTGCCTAGTGTTTTTCGAGATTTCTTCAATGTTTGGACGGATGTGCGATAAGCAGATTCTTATTTCTTCTTCAGTTGAGCGTAGTCTTTCTCGCATCTTATTTTTGATGTTATTTAGCGTTGAGAAAGCCCAATTCACATATATAAGAAGTAGAAAATTGCAATAAAACCGATGAAGCCTTTTCAGCCTAATGTGGGATAAAAAGGTTAATACTTATTCATTAATTCAAATACTAACGCTGTGCCATTACTACTTCCACATACACATGTGTTATATAGGAATAAAATGTCGCTGCTTGAACGTAGATCGCATGTGAACAAACACAGGCGATCTCATTATTCATTAGGTAGATCACGTGAGCATATCGGAAACATATATAGAGGAAGTCGCGTGACGTCTAGTTGTGTTCACTATTCTAGTCTATCCTCCCTTACTGGATTCGCTATTTCTCCTCTATCCCCTATACTATTCGGACCGCTGTTCTCTTCTCACTATACGAAGTACTATTACTACGAGTATTATTCTAAGACGTCTGATACGAGTATTGTTCATTGTATTATAATTGGTATCAGCGATTACAAACTCTCTACTACGTTCGCATAGACGAAGTATCAAGCAAGCATACGTTGTCATCATAACGGTGGCAACAAAGGGTCGGTTTGACGACATAACAACATATATATGCATGCTGTGACAGTATTTCGCGGCACACTTAAGAGGAACGCGTGGCACACTAATGTGGCGCAGCACACTCACACCGGTTGAGAATCACTGGCTTTGTAGGTGAACATACCAACGGTTTGACTCAGAAATCGTCTAAATATCTTTTCAAAAATCTTTAAGCATTCCTCTTTGCAATTTAGAAATTTTGAGTATAATATTAACCCAAATGCATTTTGATAATTGTCTATCAACACAGTCCTGCAGTCGAGATCGTTGAGTTATTGTGAATTCCGTAATCTTGTTGATGGCTGTATAAAATGTTGCTACGCCAGAGCTACCTTTGATTTGGATTCAGAGTTGTCCTTCTCGTAGACTGGTTACCAAACAAGGCTAGAGAGTACAGCCGACAAATTTCGGGAAGGGGGAGCAGAGATGTATCCGTACCTTTCTCACGGGTACCTTACGCGAAAGTGAATGCAACGAACTCGACCGGAATTCGAACTCGCCTCGCCGATTTTCTCGTCCGGAACCGTTAACGATTACACCACCTGCACACCCATAAAATTTCATTCTACAAAACTAAAACTGATATAATAAAAATAGTGTCGATGCCACACAACAGTATACCTAGTAATTTCTTAAAAGAGTTTGGAAACTTTCTGATATTATTATGAAAACCATAATTTTCTTTTTATTATAATGAATAATTTAATAATGAAAGAAGCAGAACGAACCCCCTGTGATCACTAAAATGTGGAAATCAACTGATATTGATTTAAAGGCTCAAAAACACCCCTCTGATATCCTTCAAGACGTTGGCGAAGTTAATCAAATACCATTGTCAACCAGTGGTCGTATGTTCCATTCCTGGAACAAGCAGTGAACTGACATATTCTAGTTTAATAGGAATGAATAAAAATGGTATTAAAGTCACAAAATAGCACCATAATCAACACATATAAGATATCCCATATCAGACAAAATACTGGATACCTGATGATAATCAGAAGGTATTTGGATGAAACGTCTATAATAACATCTATAATAAGATGGGATTAAGTCGAATATGTTGGTTGCTAAATTTGAATGCAATATCAATTATGGGATCGATATCTCAGAGGGGATATCACTAACTTCTACCTATGATGTCATGAGTTAAACATTTTAGAAGCCAAAAAGAAACCCCAAAAAGCCCAAAAGAGAGATAATTGTGTATGATTTAATGTTTTATAAAGGAAAGAGAAATGTCTTTAAGTAGTCTGAGTAATTAAGGTTACAAGGAATACTAATCAACGGGATATCAACAATCTTTAACTATACAACAATGAAGTGAAATGTTCACATGTCAAAAAGGTGTTTAATATTCTTGGTACAGAATAAAATACTTTTTCTTTGTTTTAGGGATGAAAATAAAATGACATATTCATTTCTCCTAAACTTCAATTCTATTTTCACAACTAGACACACACACACACACACACACACACACACATATATATATATATATATATATATATATATATATATATATTAAAGGTAATAAATCCGTTGGTATATAATCCAAGTGGATTCTAGTAATATAAAATATTAAAACTGATCCACAAAAAGAGCTCAATGTATTTATTACTACATAGTAAATAACTAGTACACAATAAAATCTAAAAATACCTCAGTTGGGAACATGATATATGGATATTTCCCATATGAGGTAACTTTTGGGGATTTTATTGTGCTATATATATATATATATATATATATATATATATATATATATATATATATATATATATATTATATTTGAACAACAGACACTTCAAGGTACCATGACAATAATTTATTTCACCAAAATCCTTTTTAAGGGATTTTGGGTCATCAGGTAACACTTCCAACAATGAAATGAGAGGAAAAATATAACTATATATATATATATATAGTTGTGAAAGTAGAATTGAATTTTAGGAGAAAAGAATATCTAAATGTCATTTTATTTTCATATATATATATATATATATATATATATATATATATATATATATATATATATATAACCTTACAGAAAGATAGGTACTTTATAGATTGCCATGGCTGCTGCCGATGATGTTCTGCTACCCCATGTCGGTATGCATTTCTCCCCTCATCGCATGAACATGTCTTTTCCATTAGGACGATGTCTTATTATTCTTCCGTCTGCTCATACACAAACCATTCTTTCTGGCGTCCCACTCCCTTACCTATCCACGCTTTACGACTGCATTTTCCTTTCTTTCATTATTTTATTTATTTATTTTTTTAAATTATTACCCACACCAAAAACTCAATTGAATTTTTTTTCTTCAGGAAAAATGCTTGTTGGAGGGCGTTTTACTTGATCTGCCATATTTCCTGTTGAAACAACAAAACCCTCATGTTTTTCGACTCTCTTCCTTACATTTCTAATTTTAAATTTGAACGACCACCACAAAGCCGTACAACCACGCACATATACGTACGCAACAAGGCTCGTGTGTGCAAATTTACAACTCATAACATTCAAACATTAATATGTGTGTGCTTGTGTGTTTCTACACACACCTGCATTACGTATTTATTTCTATTAAATTAATCTTTTTCTGTTTTCTATTCATATTTAGTTATTATGCATCTGTGCAAAGTTAAATATAAGAAAAGTATATTTATTTATTAGATGGAAATACAATAAATTAAAAATGTGTATGTGTACGAATATTTGTTTCCCTCCACTATATATATATATATATTTATATGTGTGTGTGTGTATGTGTGTGTGTGTGTGTGTATTATTATTATTATTATTATTAAATTAGATATAATAACGTTTAAAAATTATCGAAAGCCGTCTCAATCACTTATCGGGATTCTCGATATGAACGGTTGCATTGATAACAAAAATTTAAAAACAATTTTATTATTTTTTAAACGAATATTTATATATTTACAAATTTTAATGTTATAACTGTCAATTTTGTGACCTCTCTACAATAATTGAAAAGCCAAATAGTCATATTGGGTGTGTAAATTTATTATTTAAATATACTGTTACAGTAGTCAATCTTGTGCGATCCTATAGAAACAGAAACAGTAAATAATCCTGTTATATATATATATATATATATATATATATATATATATATATATATATATCTCAAGATCTAAAAGGTCAGCCAATCTAACAGTGATCTCATCTCACAATCCTCACACTTGCTCCATATGTGGCCTCCTTTGTAAATCACTGGCAGGTCTTAAATGCCACTTAAGATTATCGAACAAAATTTCATAACTGAATCAATAAGTTGTCAGATCCGCATATGTCGAAACCGACGGAGAGTCCATTATATATATATATATATATATATATATATATATATATATATATATATATATATATAATTTATTCAAAAATTATAACTTAAATATGTTATAAAATCACTACAAAAATAAACAAAAATGGCTATTTTTGTAGAGATTTTATAACATATTTATGTTACAATTTATATAATAACATATGAACTTCCGTCAGTTCAGGCACAATTTTCGTATTCAAAAATTTTAAAAATACAATAAAAAATATTAAACAGACTGAATTTTTGGGTTCTTTTTGATCAGATTTACTTCTGATACCTCAGCGTATCGATTAGTTATAACAAATTTAGTATAGATGAAAAGGAAATTGAACATAGAATAGGCTCATATGTTCATAAATAGCCTCACCAGATATAGACTTTCATATGAATGCCATTTATGGCGCCAAACCCGTTCCGAATATTTCTAAACTGTTAGCTTTCTAAGATTAATTGTTAAAGAAAGGCTTTAAGCGAGTGAACCCGGGGGTGGGGGGTAAAGATTATCCTTCTTTGAACATTGAACTGTACCAAACAACAAAAACTACATCACTTGAGTTCTACCAACAGCAGCGACAAAACTAAAATGAATAGCACATGTAACTCAAAAAGAAAATACTGAAATAATCAAGATGGTGATATTTTATAACAATTCAAATAAAAGATTAGGATGGAAAGCCCCACTGGTAAGAGCGATATCAGCTCCTCGACTTGAGAAACCTATTTTTCCTGAAAAATTGTTTTAAGATAAGATTTTATAAACTTCAAACGAAAGCGGTACTGGCTTCTCGGTCAATGAATTCAAAATGTTTCCTTATAGGGAAACAGCTAATACTATTATTATGATTAACATTATTTGGTATATCATATCGTTTCATGGCTCTTTCTTCTTGGTCGGACAAGGAATTTTTCGAAACTCCTTCGTATATATGTCCAACACTATGCCGCTTAAAAAAAATAGGGAAGAATATGATCGCATACCCACGTACAAACGTATTGAGTATCATCTCAAATACATCAGTATGTAATTGCATTCAATATGCAATTCTAATATATTCTAATATATATATATATATAGTTTCTTTGAAGAACTTAACAACGTAAAACAGATGCTAGTTAATAACGGTTTTCTGAATTACCTCATAGATTAGAAAATTACACTTTTTCTTTCTAAGGTAGCCACTACCAACACTGGACATGCAGATAAAAACAATATTAACATTTTCAATAAAAATCAAATGCATAGTAACTATAAGCAGAATAAATCTTCCCTTAGAAACATTATAAAGAAATATAATACTCCAGTCGACAAAAACAAGAAAATTAAGTTAAATTTGAAACTGCTCATAAATATCCATATCCAGAGAACCAATGTTATTTCTGAATCCACATGTCCCTTAAGGAACTGAGTTCTTGATCAAACTAAGTTCATAAATAATTAAATTGGATATACTACAACATGCCTAACAAGAAAAATCGCGTTACATGTTTCTGACAATAGCTTAATGAGGTTTCATTTAAATACACGTGGAATCCTACCAAACTACATCAGCAACATTTTCGTTGACATTAGAAATATCCACATGTAAAAAAAAGTCTAAAAATAATGGAAGTATTATTAATAAAAAAGAAAAAGCCAATACCCCATAACATCAACTATTAACACGGCCACAATGTGCTGACAATGTGTTTGTAAAATAAAACATTCCTATAACTCTAGATACATACGTTAAAAAAATCAATACATTCAGTTAAAAGTAAAGATAAAATCATCCATAACAATGGCTAAAAGAATTGCCGAAAGATTTCAGACATACAGAACATTCGGACAATTTCCACATTTTATGTCCAGAAAATAAAAATAAAATAAAATCTTAACGGCAATACCTTGGTAGTTGTTTTTTTTTAATATATATATATATATATATATATATATATATATATATATATATATATATATATATATATATATATATATGGACAGAATCCCAAATAACAGAAAATATAATATGCTTGCATTATTACTGATACTAGATTTTTGCCGTTTTTTTTGGGGGGGGGTTGTTTTTTGTCTTTGTAGGTAATATATATTTTGCCAATTCTGGTAATCTATACTTCAGCTACCTCCTGAGACGCTAGTAAATTTAAGTAGACTCTATCACCTGTAATTAAAGAGCACTGAAACCATCCGCTGACATGTTATGTGCGTTATATAGCAATGAACACTGGCTTTTATATGACTGATATGAATTCATATCTTTTTCAGCACTTAATTTTTTGCAAAATTTGGATCTTCCTTATGAAGCATCACAGCACGATGTCCCGTAATCTCTTAGGATCATGGAGGCACAACACGTACTGTAGCCATAGCAGCAACAATATATTTAGAGCAAGATAGACTGATGGAGTTCATCCCCGTTTAGACTCGTTTTATATTCATGGTTTCCTTCTTCCAGACTGGTG
Source organism: Acanthosepion pharaonis (assembly GCA_903632075.3). Classification (NCBI taxonomy): domain Eukaryota; kingdom Metazoa; phylum Mollusca; class Cephalopoda; order Sepiida; family Sepiidae; genus Acanthosepion; species Acanthosepion pharaonis. The sequence continues at coordinate 4,703,590 of CAHIKZ030000646.1, forward strand.
GTAGCATCAATGCAAGAGAACTCAGTCTGTCCTACTATTTAACCCATATCTGGGAGTGGGAAAGAAATGGAGTCAGATATTTCCAAAAGTATTTGAGCGAGATTGAGCGTTACGAACTCGACCAGAATTCGAACTCAGCTCGCCAATTTCTCTTTCCGACTCGCTTACATTAACTCTATACGCACTCTCACATCCCTTAGGACACAGCTATCTAAAAAAAATATATTTTTATGATTTTTTATTTTTATTTTTTATGATGGCGGGAATTGCTTGAATACCCGCCATCTTAAACATTAGTGAAATCTCTTGAGTAATTATCTATGTAATTGTAGTTAATAAATTGTTATTTATGTTCAGTTGGTGTTTTTATTTCTTTCACTATATTTCCTTTTATCTGCGTGCATAGCGCAGTAATTTGACAGATTTAATCCCAGGTCATACCGAGGTCACTCGGATGCACTATACACCATGGGTCAACTAGCGTTGTGCCTGTGGGTTCCAGTTAGGTTCGGAAAAGTATTTAAAAAATAACTGATGTCCTAAATTTAATCAAATATAATTTTAAAAACGAGTTACTGCCAAGTACAATCACCGGCATATACATGCAAACACATATAAATTATCTATTAGTGTGAACGCAGATGACAAAGTAATTAAGTCTTTTACAGTTTTACTTTGCATTAACAAACAAAACATGTCTCCCTATAATTTTAGCTATTTTTTATGCAATGTTCCTTCGGGACGTAAGCGGTCATGGCTCTCCACATATTCTTTATTATTTGTCAATTGCTATGACTTCTTTGGAACGATAGTTGAATAGTTTCTCTTTGCCTTTATACTATTTTGAATTCAAAATTTCTGGCTGACAGCTAAGTTCTAGAAAGCTCTATATATCAATATATGTAATATACTCACAAGTTAAAATCACCGAGGAGGAGATATTTTTTTGTGGTGTATATATTATATGTATTCACTTGCTACCCTTATAACTCCATGGCTTAGCCTAAGCGGGAATAAAAGTCCAGATCATTGAACGTTCAATGCGGACCGCCTGAAGAATGTGTGCATAGCGCGCAAGAAAATGACAATCGTAATCGTTCAGACTTACACCGAAAAATTATGATTAATATATATTAATCAAGTCTCTTCTTCTGTGATGAAATTGCCCAGCATTCACCGGTATTATATAACAGCTAAGCAATCTTTTTCTTGTTTCAAGCGAAATTTTCTGTTTCTTATTACTTTACTGGAAGGTATGTTTTGTGATTCCGATGCGCCTTCGAATTTCAGTGTCACATTCTCCGTCCTCTGTTAAAACACTTCTCCCATTAAATTTGGCTATCTCCAATGCCTAGTTCACATCTTGGATGTTTCTCTTGCTGACAGTCATATATTGTCTTTTTACAATTGATATGTAATCCTTTTTACTCTCTTTCCTTTATTATCGCCTTTAGAAGTTGTTTCAGTTTCTTTCTGTGTTTGCTATCAACACTGTGTCATATGCATACCTTATGTTAAGATTATGTCCGCCAATAATAAATAAATTCTAGTTCTTTCAGGATCGACTCGCTGTAAAGGTTGAATAAATCCAACGCGAAGACCCATCTTTGTCTTACAACATCAAAATAATTATAAAATCTACCAATGCCTTGGTCATTTGACAAACAACTTTACTGAAATTATCTTCAGAACATTAAAATATTAACAAAAAAGAAAAGAAGAATTTTTTAACCATTTCACCCCAAGCAAGACAATAAAGCCACTAAGACGCAAAGAGAGGTTACTCAGTGTTAAAGATTATGAGGGAAAAAAGAATTAAGTAGACAGTAGACAACGTTTGATATTACATTTAAATTTGTGAAAATCAAACTTGATTGGGAATATAGAAGCTGGAAGAGAGTTCCATAAGCGTAAAGTGTAATAGAAGAAACTGTTAAAATAGAACTTACGGTTGTATTTAGCTATTTAAACTGTTTAGAATTCATATATCTGCACGAAAAATATTATCAACCTGACTTCCTAGAATCTAGGGGCTGCTTTTGCCGCACTCTGTATTTTAGGATATATTTACATTTGAAAACAAATTTTGCGCATTATTGTGAAATATTCGATGGGGATCGAACTGAGTAATCATAGAATGTACAATATGAACTTCTACATACAAGAAATCTCAGTACTATCGTTCTCATTCCTTTTAAAGCTGTGGATACTTTTGGTTCAACCAAAACGCGAGCCGTCCACTTTACTAAATCCCCCATTCTCAAACTGCACATGTCTACAGTTGAAGTAAAATGCTGAAATCTGCGGTAGGCAGGCCACACGGTTTCTACTTTGCCGCGTCTGATTTCCTGGATGCCCGTGTCCAACACCTTCATCAATGTTTCATGCCAGATGTTCCTCTTTAGGCTTATTTAATAAGTTCCATGTGATGAAGGGTCGGATAGGGTAAGTGGGACAGCAACAAGCACCGGACCTGTTTATTCTGTGAATTTCGCCCGTTTTTAGCCGATGAAATCTGCCACCAACATTGCAAGAATTTAAGAGGAAAATGGATTTACAATTTGATATTCTTATCATAAATATTCACTCCCGAAGTTCCTGTTGCGTTAGACTTTGGGACTTATCAGGTTATTACATTTTTTTTTAGGTTTAGACTTGCGTTGGGAGTTGTCATCTCAAGTTTCGAACAAACATTTTCAATCCTTCACAAGAATATTTCTTTTTACACGCATATATGTTATTGAAAGATGTTATGCATATTTGGCAAACTTGAACCTTCGTACCCGTAAAAACGAAGTGTCAAAAGGACAGTTTTTTTCCCCTTGAAACCGCCATTATTTTAACTACATTCACTCATCGGCAATCATTTATTGTTTAAAAAAAACGGTGATTAGGATTTTAATTAACCTGAAACATATGAAAGTGAATTTATACATATTTTGTTCTTGAGAATTGACAACAAAAATAATAAATAAACATTATTTATTAGATTATTTATTTACACTATTTATTTAATTGCCAATTGATTCGAACTTTATAAAATGGTCGATAATATGGATTTAATGTATGATGGGTTTACATATTTTAATAATTTAGTAAATATTTATAAATTTATGGATAAGAAATGTTTTTAGATTTATTTCTTTATAAATTAGTAAATGATAAATATTGCATTACATTAGTTTTAATATAATTGTATTAGTTAATGCTATAAATATAAAGTTATTCTTGTAAATAAACAATGTAATAAATAAAGTTATTAATATTTTTGTTGTAAACTCTCAAGAAGAAGAACAAAAAAAAATATCTATAAATTTACTCATCATATGTTTAGATTTTATTACAATTCTAATCATCGCTGAGAAATAAATGATTGCCGAGGAGTGAAGGTAGTTTAAATAATAGCGGTGTCAATGGAAAAACCGTCCTTTTGAGAAAAGCGAAAACAACAGCTAGTCAGAAGACTACGCGGAAAGTAGAGAGGGCTTGTTGCAGACTGTTTATTTATCGTGCAAAATACACAATTACGGCACAAGGCCGAAATGGGGAGGGATTGAGGCTGGTCATCACTATCTTATACCTAGCTAATCCGATTCACGACCCATTCAAACAAGAACTCGTCCGTCACCAATCAATCCTCCATCCACCATAATACCACATCCACCCAAGGGGAACCTACAAAATGCGCCCCATACCATAAAAATATAATGATTCTATATGTGTATTTAAAACTTTATGGATGAATGAAATGATAGGAAAAGGAGGTGAACCCAATAACAAACTAAAATTAACCTACAACAAACTAAACATAACTGATGTTAGTAGGGCCCGTCCAACCCTCACCGCTTGTTGCAGACTGTGTGTCAACGTGAGATATTAATCTCGTGTTAATTTTATGAGCCTCTACTCTCCAATGCTGGCTCAAGTTCATGTTGGAAGAGAGCGTTTAAAATTTTTTCCTGTAGTAGGTTGCCAATTCTTTTTGCAGCAGACTGGTTGCCAACCAAGGCTATAGGACCCAGTCTGTCCTGCTATTCACCCCGTAGCTGGAGGCAGAAGAGATGGATTCATACCTTTCCTAAGAGTATTTGCGTATAACGAACTCGACTGGGATTCGAACTCGGCTCTCTGATTTCTCATTCCGAGCCGATTTCCATTACACCACAATCCAGGTACGAGTTTAGTCATTGATAACTAGAGACTATGCGACAGGTAATGGCATTCGAAGAAAACATGACATAAATTACAATACCATTCTGAATCTGATTTTCAAAGATTCATAAGTTATAAGATACAACGTAATTTTAGCAGAAAAGCACAATTAGGTGGGTACCCAGTGAGGATCGAACTTACTATTTACTAGTAATGGTCTGCGTAAATAACTTGTACGCCTTTACATCACAAAGGGAGGACCTGTCAAAGTTCCGCTAATGAGTTTGAGCTATTTTCAAACTATATACACGGAAAAGCATTATAATTTTGTGTAGGGTGTGTGGGTAGAGTATAACTTACACATATTTATCATCTCATAAATCTTTTCATAGATCTTTTCTTTTGACGGGTGAACTCCTTAGAAAGAGATAATAACATATTTACTGAAGTGGTACTTGAAATTAAAAAAGCAGACGATGTTTGGTGACAGTGAAAAAGTGCGACTGTAGTTTTGAATCCCTTCGACACACACATACAAACACGTACACACCCACGCGCACACACATACAGACAAACACACACACACACACACACACACACACTCACTCGCACATACACACACGCACACATATATATATATATTACTGTGAGTGCGCGCGTGTGTAATTATATGTCGTTAGGTTCGACTTCGCGCAAGAAGATCGATGTCTTGGAGTCTAATGTATTCTTCCAGGATTCAAATAAGCCCTATAAAAAATAGGCCTGCTTTGAAACAGCGACGGGTGGTTGAAGTTCCAAAATGCATCAAACACAGAATAATTTCTGATAACTATTGGTTTTTACAGCTTTCGCTTCTTCACATTATTACTTGCCCTCTAAGGTTTTCCACAAAAAAGTGACCTAGATGATTGGAAACACACACACACATACAAATGCACACACACACGCGCACACAAATACACACACACTTGTGTGTGTGTGTGTGTGTGTGTGTGTGTGTGTGTGTGTGTGTGTGTGTGTGTGTGAAGGAACCTCCAAAAAAAGCGATACCTAACGTTTAAAATGTGTTTTTTTTTTAATGAAAAATCTTAATTAAATGATGAAGATTAATAACATACAATTTTTTTTACAATAATGTTCACTCTGTAGAAGGCCCAATAGTCACTTGAGGTAGATGGTCACTGAGTAAGAGGCACAGTTTATGGTGATATCTGGGGAAGATAAAGGTTAACTCTAGACTTGAACAAATTAATAGTGCAGTGATCAGGTACGCATCCCCTCAGGAGTCGTTTCCATAAAGCAACGGTTCGTGAGAAGCTGCTGCTCAAGTGGAACTTACATCTCACCAATATATATGTACACACATACCCACATGTATACGCACACACACACACACACACACACACACACACACACACACACACACACACACACACACATATACACATATATATATAATTTGTGTGTGTGTTTTGAACAATAAAAATATTGAGAAATTAAAATTTTCAGACACACTGGGTTGTATATTAATATGTTTTGTTTTATTATTTCAATTAGATTCCTCGTCTAGTTTCGGCCAGCATGGCCATCATCAGGAGAAAAAAATTCTGCCCGTTCGTAGCAGTGAACTACAGGAATGAATGACTTGATGAACTTTATCTGCAGTTTTCATTTGTTTTTTATGGTTAATTTTGGTTAGTCCTTGTGTTGGTCAAACGGCCTATTTTAAGTTGTTTTTTAAGATAGAGGCTGGATAGATTCATGCTACTCTCAATTCCCTTGGTCATTTTAACAGTTTTATTGGTTCCTGGAAAGGGTGTGTGTCTGTGTTAAGTGTATGTTATCATTTAGTTCTTCGGGAGTGTGTATGATGTGTGTAAGTGTATATATTAATATGGGTGTGTGTAAAAGTGTGAGACCTCAGCACCTCCGCAAGCATGGCTGTCTTGTGTGAGTGTGGTATATATATATATATATATATATATATATATATATGTGTGTGTGTGTGTGTGTGTGTGTGTGTGTGTGTGTGTGTGTGTGTGTGTGTGTGAGCGATCAAAATTATTGGGACTGCTGTTATGATAATGGGGCTAAAGTACGCAGGGGGGAAGTCGATTGGCTACAGATTAATCTTGAACTATGTCGTGAATACACACTAAGTTATGACGTTGTCGCTCACTTCCATTGTTTATAGCAGTGCTTCGAAGGAGAGTGTGTAGGGTGTGGTCGTTTCGCCACACCACAGAGACTCCATCAGTGACTATGGTTTGTACAACAGTTTTTGGCCAAACAAAATATTCCGCATGTCCGACAAAAACCATATTCCTCAGATGTCGACCTATCCGAATTTTTTTTCTTCAAAAATTAAATCCTACTTGAAAGGAAGAAGATTTCAAGACGTCGAGTAAATCCAAGAGCATGCAACGCGTCAGCTCCACGCTATCCCCAAAAAGGAGTTCCAGGAATGCTCACATCAATGGAAACGGCGCTAGATAATGTGTGTGGTTTCAGAAGTGAACTACTTCAAAAGAGATTAGATGCGGAATTGATATGTATTGTAGTTTTCTTTTTATAGCACCACTCCCGATACTTTTTGATCATTCTCGTACGAATATCTGTTATGATTTATAACGTTTTAAGCAGAAATATCCTTTGCGTGACTGAAGTATACATCTCCACGTATACCTGAAACTTGAATTTTCTTCCAACAGGTGTTACAAGCATTTAATACAACTTTACAATATCTGAGCTACTACAGAACTAACAATCTGCCTTAGAAAGAAATAGGAAACAAGATTTGAAAAAAAAAAAAAGGAGAAACAAACACATATAAACGAATTACTTTAAAAATTACTTTTATCACCTCTCCATCATAAGTTGGCATACTGTTACACCTTGCGACGCGTAAAATTTTACATCAGATTGTTTGTGTGGTCATTGTGTGACAAGTTCATCGTTTTACTGAAGGATGCATTTAACACCTTATTAACCTGCTGTCATTTAGAGATTTTCATTCCTGGTCTATAAAAAAAAATGATTCAAAATGTAAGTGAGGGAGATCCTTACAAGTCATCACTTTATGCTATGCCAAAATGACTTGAACGTTGTGATGAAAATAAAGCAACAATGAATAGAAAACACAGTCCAAAAATGAATCATGAAAATACTTAATCTGGAAAATCTAAACAATTTAAGACCGTTACATCTACTACGGCTAAGTGTAAATCAATGATTTTAGTGTGCAACAAATCTTTGACTTTTTTTCTCTTTGGTTAGTAAGCTCTATCTACTAATTGCTTCTAGCTAGAAAGCAAAGGAAATGACTTCAAACTTTGGTTTTGTGACCTGGACATCGATATTTTAAAACTAGCCTATTTTTCATTACATTCCAGATAGATTCAGAGTTGATGAAGGAGAATTTTCTAGAAGTTTCAAGTTTTGTTTCCTCCACTAAACTTAAAACTGGACTTTATGAAACAATTTGTCACAGCTCGAGATAAGGAGACTACAGCCTTCAAGTACTTTCAAGACTTCTTCACCTAACCTGTCTGTCAGAGCTGGTGTCTTCGTCGGACCACAAAGAAAGATCATAGAGTGAAAGGAATTCACAAAGCCCACTAGGACGGAGAAAACAGCGTGGGACAGCTTTGTCGCAGTGGTTCGGGGGCTTCCTGGGGAAGTCTATAAATTCAAGGAGAAAAATAGGGCCGCATTCAGAGGTTCAAGGTGAGCAATTCCACCAGGATATACTGGACTGTGAAGGCCGCTACCAAGGAGCGTATAAGGAAAACATGATGGGAGACTATATTTGGGGGTAGATTCAGGAAATTAATTTAAAGTATAAACGTAAATCGCGAAAGACTGGTACATTTTTGTGATCGCTCTTGTGTAATCCTAGAATAAATAAATGCTACTTTTGAATCATATGTCGTTTTGTTCTTACTTTGCGTGAACGAGAATGTTCACATTCGCCAGTTTTCCCAATGGGAATAGGTCATTTTCTGAAATATCATTATCTTGATTATAAAAGCAAAATTTAAAGGAAATATTAGCCATCTTTTTCCCATTCTATGCATAAGCAAATAGGAAATAATAATTATTATCCAAGGACAAAAATCGTGTTACATAGGGTTTTCAGTGGTGGTGGTGGTGGTAACATCCCTTTGGGGGCATTATGAATTCTCAAGTCGGTAAGATGATTTAACTCATTGAATCCACATTAGGATAAGTCTCGATATTTTCTTTATGCATTTGATTATCGTTTTTCTCCTTACATTTACATTTTTTAGACTTATTTTAAATATATTCAACTGCAATTGCAATATGTATATGCAGCAGAAATATGCAAGCGAATGTCGTACAATTTCTATGATCTAACCCAGTGCCCATAGCTTGTTTCTTTCGGCCACCGCGTACTTCCGCTGATTGGGACCTGCTGATAATGCAACAAAACATAAATAACTGTTACATTAATTCAGTTTCATTTGTCAATGTAATTTTAACGTGGGTGGGGGAAGGTACCAATCTGCGTAAATATACGAAAAGTGACACTGGAGAAAAATACATATAACATTAATTGTTTCATTTATCAGTGCAATTGTAACATAGGAGGCGACACTTGAATAGAAGCATTGGAGAAAAACAGAAGAACCATTGATGTAAACAAACAATATAGAAAAATATGAAGAAACTCGGAATTGTAGCTGTATGAATAGATTTGAATTTTGCTTTCTGATGGATTTCCATGGCACAATCAGTAAGGCGTTGTTCATATCAGACAGATTTCTAAAGATACAGGATACATGTTCAAATCACATCGGAAACTGTTTCCTTCTTTCTGATCCATAATACTTAGAATACGCAGATTTCATTCCTTGCAGAGCAGTAATGCTGCTAACAAAGGCGGCTGGGGGTCACTTTTGGTTGGATACTTGGAAACTCAGGCATAAACTCGACCTCCCTCTACCTTTATACTATAATAGAAACCTACGTCTACCTTTATGTCTCAGGTGTAAATTGGATCTGTGTTTGATTTTGAGCGGGTATACGTCTATGTATGTATATATATATATATATATCTATTGAGTTGGTGCATAATTATCAGGCGTTTTTGTAAGCGAGTTATTTGTTAATAAAAATTGCTGTTTTGTTTACTTCTTTAATAAAAATATTATCTTATTTTCAGGTTATAAAAATGTGTGTCGATAATCATTCGCTCCAGAATAATCATTTAAAAATGCTATTGTTGATTTGTTATGTTTCTTTTTCATACTAAATATTGCTTAAACAACGCCTGATAATTATGCACCAACGCAATATCTATCTATCTATCTATCTATCTATCTATCTATCTATCTATCTATCTATCTATTAATTGGTTGTGATTTTTGTCCTATAGGACTTATTTGTATTCGATATTAAATAACCCAACAAAGGTTTATATGTCTAACCTAACCTAACATACTGTTTTTTTTTCCTTTGTTTTTGTATATTTCAACTGAAAACTGCTACTTTGTAGAATCGACTCCAGAACAGGTGATTCCACGATCACTATAATCTTAACCTTTTCAAGTCGAAGGTCATTCGATATATATCCATGTCTTACTTCTTACTACCTTTACGCTCTTACAATAATCTCAATCGGTAACCCTCTATTTTGAATGGCTATTGCGATTTGTATTGGGTGAAATAAAATAAAAAAGGTTTTTCTCATTTTTTAAAATATTTTTGTATTTACATTCGCAGAGAGATTCCTTGAAATTTACTTCAAAAAGTTTATTCGATCCGGTTCAGATGTCGCATAAATCCAAATGATCTTGGTTGGATGTCACTGCAAGTGTCAAACAACATTGACCCCACGTAATTGGCCGCGTAATACCATTTGAAGTAAAAAAAAAAAAAACTTTGAAGAATTCTAGAAGAGAATTTCAGGCTGTAATCTTTTTTTTCTCCCTCGAAACTCGAATATCTCATCTCCAAATGCCAAAAGCGATCAGTCAGCAAAGTTGGCCACACGGAAAAGAGAAAACACTTTTTTTTCTAATTGCTAGTAAATCTGAACGTAAAAGTATTGTCTCTAGCACAAAATAAATACACCACGAGTTGGAAAACCCTGTCTCCAATTTTCTCCAACAAACCCAGATGAATATAAGAGAGTTTTGTCCTTGTCTGTTCTAGTTTGCGCAATTCGACTGAGAAACTAGATCATACCCAGAGAGTTTTTTTTCTTGGGGTGGTGGAAGCAAGGAATCAGTACCTTTGCTGTCGAATAATTGGCAGTTTCTACAGATAACAAGTCATTAGGACGCCATTCGAAACGCTGGAAATATGGAATGGCAAAAAAAAAAAGAAAAGAAAAAATACGTGGTGGAGGAGAAGAAAAAATATTTCAACCGTAAGAACGCTGTTAAAAATTTAAAATATACAGTCTTCGGAATGAGTGTACTGGAAATTATGTTTTTCGAAGGTTTAATTCTGATTTTACAAGCACATGAGTGTGCACTATTCAACTGTTCGTTGGTAGCCGCGTGGCCCTGAAGAGATCAGCAATGAAGCTTTGCATGTATAAAATAATAATTCTCAGAATATGTACGGCCTTCCAAATTAGTTTTCAATTATACTCTACACCTGCATAATTATTAGGCAAAATCTGTGTTAAAACTAACATTTAAATAACGGAAACTTGTTCATACAGCTCAATGCAGAAAGAACTGACTTGAAACAAGCTATACCTCCAGAACCAAGTTTGTAAAGTTACATCACTATAGAGCATAGTATGAGTTTTCTTCAGTCATGATGAACAGTTTTAATTTCATCAAATCTCCTTACCGGGAATATCTATCGATCTTACTCCAGATCTTCAAGTGGGACACGTATGTACTATCTGTCGCTAAAGATGTAGAAAAAATGTTCGGTTCCTTGTATAACTCCAGAAAATATCTGACTCCTTTTGCCATGCCCTATCTCTTATAAGAATCAGATCAAACTCAAATATGGCAGATCAAACTCAAAACGGAGTATTGCTGCCATATCTGAACTAGAGCTCCTCAGTCTCCACACTCGACAGAGTTTAAAAGCGTTTACACGGCTTTGTGGATGATGAATAAGGTTCCACCCTACAACCCCTTCCTACAAACGAAACGTTGCTAGCCTCTCACTGATCTATCGTTATTTTCATAACAGAAGTTAAGGCAAGATAATTCGTTAGTTCTAACAGTTCAGACTTTCATAGCTAGGACCGGCCATGCCACATACAAAGGGTCGAACCATCCACATTCCTTTTGCATTCAACTGATAAAGAGAAAGCTCCACTCAGACAGCTTCTTCTCCAGAATCGTTACATTATGAAACAGACTCCCGAGACGATGCTTCCCCGATCACTACAATCTTAACCTCTTCACGTCTAGGGTCAACTGTTATCTATCCTACATATCCTCATAATATGCATCACTTACTCCCTCCTTGTATCCGCTTACAATAACCTCATTTAGTAAACCTCTACCATGAGTAGCTCTCGTGCATTTTATTGGGGGAACAATAGTGTAAAATATCTTATACTTAAATTAGAAAGAGACAGTTGGAATTTCTGGAGTATATAAGAGGAAAGACGGCTTGGACAATTTTCTACTCTTGAGGATAGGAAGAGCAGACGAAGAGAGTGAGTATGAAGAGATGGCAGAACAAAGACAAAAAGGGATTGTAAGTAGTCAAATATTGTTTAGAGCTACAAGAAACAGGAAGTAGTGGAGAGCCATGGTTGCCACAGCTTCAAGAGACGATTCGTTAATAAATGATAATAGAAATGTTTCTCATGCAGTTTTTGTTTTTCTACTTTACATCAAAAATAGTATTTATTCTCCAAGTATATATATATATATATATATATATATATATATATATATATATATATATATATATATATATATATATATAGAGAGAGAGAGAGAGGAAATTGTCGTCAACACCGAGTGGCGATAACCTGTTTCTGTGCTTGAACGCAATCTTAAGGCCGCGTGTGTTGAATGGTGGCTCGACTAGTTATATGTGCTAATTAACAAGACATTATGGGTAGCAAACTCAGATATTTCCGGTTTATTGCGTTATTCTAATAGATAGGCGGGAACGGCTATATTTTAAAGTATTTTGAATGGTTATTCAGCAGAAGTAATTATGAGCCAAAACGCGGTTATTTCATAAGCTATTGTATACGGTTGTTATCTTTTAACTATTAATTCATATTTGTTATTACTTAATTATAGAGTATTTTATATTTATTCGTTAATCCTTAGGCGTTGATTGTTGTCATTACATTTACTTAGTTATGGTTATACTTGGATTCATACAGTTTGTTTATTATTTATTTACTTAATTTGTTTATTTGCTCTTTTCTTTTTGAGTGGTTCGTTATCTTATTTGTTTAATTTAAAGTATTGGCTTTGTTTAAAGTATATGATACTATTTGTTTTGCATAGAGTGCATATATTTTCATTTTTCATTATAATATTTACAAGGTATTCAGTTTCGATTTTTGATTTTTAAGTAACGCAGCAATTTTTTTGTGTGTTTGAATTTTGAAATAAGTTCTGATCATTTATTTAGTAATTTGTATTGATCTAGGAAGGTAGCTATAGCTTGTTTCTCCTCCAGAAAAATTTTACATATTTTTTTAAAATTTATTGTTGTAGGCTAGTGCCGTTTACCTTATTTTCCATATTTTTGGTGTACTTTGTTTTAAGTTACCACATATCTTTAGAAAGGGTTATGCTCTTCGTGTATTTTCTATTAGTTAAGTAAAGTTGTTTTTCTGTTTCCAGTTTCCCTCCATTACTCTTATGTATATTTCTTCTCCGTTATTTATTGGTTTTACAGTACCTTGGTATATTATATTGTTATGCAGGCAATTGCCGTTTGAGGGATATTCATGCTTTGCACTGCAGTTACAGGTGGGTGTGGTATGTGTGGATGAATTGTAGATTATTTTTTCCAGTTAATTTCTAGAGCGACACAAGGAAACAACCATTTAGCAGCCTAATACACAAGATATAGTTATAAAAGACATCCAAAAACATATGTTCTAGTCATGATTGCATCATGTGATAAAAACATTTCAGCAAAGGAATTTGGTAAACTATCTTAATATAAGGATTTTGAAATAGAAATTACAAGAATGTAGCATTTAAACACAACCGTTATTCTAGTAGTTATAGGAGCACTAGGAACGATTAAGGATACTGATACATCTATTAAGAAAATACCAGGAAGTCTATTTTTATTTAATATAAAAAAGTTTGTCTACACTGAATAATGCTACCTACTCAGAAAAAAAACACGTTTCAGTTACTTCGTAAGAAAAACTTTCATTTAAATATCAGAGGAAAATTTGTAAATGATTGGATCAAAGAATCAATTCAAAGAAACAAGCAAGAACAACAGCAAAAACAATGATAAAGTATCATATCCTAGAAAGAGTCAAGTAAAAAGTTTACAATTATGAATTGAACTAAGAAAAACTTCATCTCGCATCGACCATCACGCTGTATATCAAGGGATCGAAAAATAGGCTACCATTCTTTTAAATAATGACAATGGACAGAGTCAACTGATGATTGATTCAAATGGTGGTCCTCTTCAACCAGCACCGAGTAATTAAAAAGGTTGGTTGATTTTGTTTACCAGCATATCAATCCCTATGGGTCATTTAATGCCGAAATCTTAATTTGAACACAATTTCATGGCTCCAGCTATATATATATATATATATATATATATATATATATATATATATATATATATATATAATTAATGAAAAACAGACCACTTTAAGGTACCATTACAATAATTTATTTCACCAATTAAATAAATTATTGTAATGGTACCTTAAAGTGGTCTGTTTTTCATTAAATATTAGCTCTGTTCTTCACATGGAGCTCTCAGGATTTCATCCTCCTTGGATTTACCAATTCGGTTTACCAAGTTCTTTATAACTTAACTATATATATATATATATATATATATATATATATATATATATATATATTGAACACGTGTATGCCTACAACTAAAGATAAAATGTATTGCTGGTCATTTTGCTTTTAAAAATGTTTGTTTAGTGGCATATCAACTCTTTATGGGTCATTTAATGCTGAAATTTAATTTTCTTGGAAACATTAGTAATTTCATTTACAAAAATGTATTGCTGGTAATATTTTTATTTTTTTTTATTTTTATACAAAAATATATTGCTGATGATTTTTATACTATGAATTGTATTGCTGGTATTTTTACTATAAAAATGTATTTTTTATACTTTCATAGTGTTTTGACCCCAGTTTAGGGGTTAGCTATTTGCCTATAGTTGGGACCCTAACAGGTGCTACCACCCCGGGTTAGTGCGAACCTGGGAAAAACAGCAATTAAGATGTGGTTCTATGCTCCTGAAAACATCTAATCTCCCGAATGGAATAACCAAAAAGAAGAAAAAAAAAAAGAAAATTGGAGGAGAGAGGATTATAAAGAAGTTATGCTAGCATATTATTATTTGGGACACAAATATTGTATATTGTACGGATTACACACTTGGGAGAGAATAACTTCCTACCAAAAAGAAACTTCATATTCTCCATTGAATCAAGTGTGCTCATAAAACAGGAGATTATGTTAAAATACTTTTTCCATCATTAGACTGCGGGTATTAATTTACTTACGGATGACTGTCGAATCGTAAAACGAGTATGACCATCGCTGACAAGTTTGGCGCATTGTTTTAGTTGTCGTGGGAACGACAATGGCCCCTGAAGCCTGCAAGTGACACTGCAAATTAAATTATTCTGTACAGTACTTAGCATTTTTCGTAACTTATCTTAGGTTGGTCGTGGGTTTTCATGTGTCGAGTGAGAGCAGCGCGGTTTCTGCAGATTCGACACACCCAGAATTTTTAGTTAATCCATTGATACTCAAAGCCGAAAGAGAAAACAAAGAAGCAAAGGGAATTAGTGAAAGAGAATATAAGCAGACGAGAACATTATGAAAAGGAGAAATAACTACGACATTCTACACATGTGCTCACACGCACACACACACATACACACAAACATAGGCGTACAAACGTACACATACACACATGTACACACACACACAAATATATAAAGAATAAAAAATCAACCTAAGGCCAATAAAAATCACAAAATTATTTTTTAACTCAATATAGAAATAACAAAATTGAGAAAATCGGCAGACAGTTGTTGATACCTCCTGACGAGTGGACCGAACGATTACAAAAAAGTTCATTTACGAAACTCTGGAGTCCGGATGCTGAATTCAGTATCAAATAAATGAAGAATTTTATATTTGTATTAATATATATATATATATATATATATATATATATATATATATATATATATATATACGCGCACATATATATATATATATGTGTGTGTGTGTGTGTGTATCGCATTAATACAAATATAAAATTATATATATATTAATATCTATACATATCATTACGTCGATAGTCGACTCCGAGTTTTATGTTAAATACAATCTTTAAGTACTTAAAATGGTGATGAGCTCTTAATTACGATCGTTAATATTTTTGAAAAATGTATATTTATTAAAACGTAAGGTAATATGCATATTTATAATTCTGTAATACCACACTGATCATTGTTTTGTTAACACCAAAAATTAAATAAAATATCTATTTCCCAATTTACATACGCGTGCGTGTGATCGCACACATGTATGATTGCTTATATTTGCTATATTTATTTATTTAATTCATATGATGGACTCTCCCATCAAGCTCGATGTATGAGGTTCCGGCGACCACGAACTAATTATCTGCCTGCCTATGACGGGCATAGCTTTTGAGACCGGCACGAGAATTGTACAAAAGACCACAAACAGTACAGGAGAATGTATTGTATCCAAGTGCAGCAGGAACATTGTTAGCTGTCTTATTTTGCTTTCGTAATGATCCCACAATCTTTGAATTGATAGCAAAACCTACACCCGATTGTCGCGACTCGTTTTCATCATTCCCAGACCAGAAAAAAGTGTACATTCCTTTTCTCTCTACCAGTTGTGATACACCAGGAAGACGAGTTTCACTCAGTGCAGCTATATCAATGTTATACTTCTTTAGCTCCATCCCTCTGCAGGTCAAACCAAAGCCGATAGTCTACTAATTGAAGGCTCCCCTTGCTCATGTGACTGTTGATGCCATCGCCCCCCCTCCCCCACAATCGTTGACTTCAGTGTAGGAAGCCCTCCGTCCAGAAATGCCGTGTCAACACACATTGGTAGCATAAATAGCCATAGAACCCAATCTATCGCTTTGTGCTCGATAGCCGTTGACGCTACAAGGTTATACTGTCCTCATATATATATATATATATATATATATATATATATATATATATATATATATATATATATATATATATATATATATATATATGAATTAAATATTTAAAGTACCAAGTTGCGAACTGACGCTGGCTAGCTTCTCTTGATGAGGGTGGAAGGAGTCTCTTTGAGCTTTGATTAGCAATCCTTTTAGTGTTAGTTTCACGATAAAAAGACTTCAGATGGGAAGTAAAACTCATAAAAGATTAACCCAGTCATTATATTGCATGTTTCTGTCGAGAGGCGTGTACTGGCTGATATTGACTGTGATCCGCAAAGGTTAAACTCCGCAATAATAACACATGAGGACTGTCGTTCGGAGTTTCCGTGGCAAGTTTTTGCACCGTTACTTTTTTAACGACAGATCCAAAAGTGTGGATGGTCTGACACAAGCCTTCGCCATTTTAAACAAATCATTGTGTTGATTTTCTGACAAGTACATCTAATTAGTTCCATACAATTTAACAATAACAATGGCTGGCTGAAACCCTGATATATATATATATATATATATATATATATATATATATATATATATATATATATATATATATATATATATATATATATGGTGGACTCTCTCATCGTATTCGACGTATGAGGGTCAAGCAGATCAGTTCCTAGGAACCGACAGCCAGACACCAGCACATGATATTTGATTATAGGGGTGAAGGTTTTGTGAAGAACCAACCATACTTTTTGAAGGTCCGAATACAGAAACCTGTTGCACTACGTGCCAAAAGGACCCAAACGACCCTCCTCACGTTTTTAATTCAGAGTAGTCCTTCTTCTGGATCAGTTACAATCCAAGTCTATAGAACCGAGTCTGTCCTGCTATTTACCCATAGCTGGGGGGAGAAGGGAATTCATACCTTTTCCAAGGGTATTAGCACGTAAGTAAATGTAATGGATTCAACTGGAATTCGAACTCGGATCTCTGATTCCTCAATCCGAGACGCTATCTACTACAGCCTCGCCTCCACACACACACACTCAAACGCACACACACACACACACACACACACAGAGACACACACACACACACACATATATATATGTATATGTATGTATGTATGTTATGGGACCTTACCCATAATAACATAATGGACTATTCTATACGTAATAAATACTGCGCCTCAAGAGGAAGCAGAGTGTTCAGTCCGAAGTCGGGCGACCGGCTGATCGGCTGATCGGTTGAACTCTCTGCCTTCGGGCGGGGAGGAACCCGAACGAGGCTACGCCGAAGGGCGGAGTATCTTTCGGGGAGGTAAACCGACCCTGAACCCGTTTATACGGGTTCAAAGGGCATATTTTTGGCCGAGCCCACGGGGTCGGAGATCCCACGTTAAACCGGCCTTGTGCCACATGATGCCCTCGTGGGGGGGGGTGACTAAATACTGTTCAGTCTGAAGTCGGACGAGGTCCGTCAGAAGTCCGTCAGGAATCTGTCAGTCAGAGCGAGAGAGTCAGTCAGTCGAGTCAGAAGCAGTCCGAACAGAATCGCATTCAGACAATTACTACAAGACATTGGAATAGTGATACTGGTCGAGACTACATTGTTCTCCCTACTAAACCTGATTGTTCGTACTAACACTTTCTACTTCTCTATATATATATTCCTGTTTGTAATATATCTGTGTTATCCCATATTGTTGTTCGAGTTCTTCTTTATTGGTTCTACCTTGGACTATCACTGTGGTACAAGGAACCGGACCATAACAATGTATATATGCGCATTTCATTGAATATGACAGACAGGGTAATTTGTTTATAAAAAAAATGCACAACACCAATAGACTAATTGTTTATTACAAAACATTTTAAACCGCCAACCTTATAGTTAAAATTAATAATTCACCTCTTAAAACAAAATGAAATAGAAAAAAAAATTATTTACGAATTTAAATGTCCATTATTGAATTGTATTCCTGATCAAGTAAAATTCGTAAACAATTATATAAACCACACTACAACATGTTTGACAAGAAGACTCACACTACACTTTTCTGATCAATTAAGTCTCATTTAAATACTCATGGAAACCTACCGAACACTATTCCTGACATACTTGTTGATAACACAAATATAATAGCATCGTCTACGTGTAAAAAAAGGCAAAAAATAAAGCAAACCTTATTAATAAAAACAAAAAAGCCAACACTCAATAATATCAACTATGAACATGGACAACATATCTTGACTGTGTTTTGAAAATGAAAACATTATATAAATACATATATACAATAATCTATTTCTTGTTAACTGTTAATATATTTCAACCTTGAAAATGGCAAAATGTATAGCCGGATACGCTCAGAAAAAAGAACAATTGGACAGTTTTTATATAATTTATCTACCTAAAAGAAAAAATTATAAGATCACATGAGAAATTGTATAAAAACTAAATCAAAGCACGTTGTCTGTCGTATTCAATGAAACGTGCATGAAAGAATGATTGCTGCCTAAATACACACACACATGCACAGAGAGAGACATACATACATATATATATATATATATATATATATATATATGTGTGTGTGTGTGTGTGTGTGTGTGTGTGTGTGTGTGTGTGTGTGTGTGTGTGTGTGTGTGTGTGTGTGTCCAGTATCAGGGATAGAGCGTATGTAAATATAAAAGTAAACATTGATGTCAACACTCAACGGTGACAGTTTGCTAAAAAAAAGTAATCTTCTGGCCTGAAGATTACATTTAAGTATGAAACAGAGGCTGGATATTGATCTTAATGTCCATATATATATATATATATATATATATATATATATATATATATATATATATATATATATATATATACGGAGACAAATATATATCCATATGAATATATACATATGTATGATTAAAGAGGAACAAACAGGAAACGCTTTATAAATTTAACATGGTTCGCTATTTATTTAGCTTCAGTAATGTCATTTGACATGCTCATTATTTCATCATTATATCAAATTAAATTCATGCTTTCAACTCATACATATGTATATATGCATGGACACTTACACACCATATGTACACATATATATATATATATATATATATATATATATATATATATATATGTGTGTGTGTGTGATATATATATATATATATATATATATATATATATATATACATGTGTGTATGTGCATATATATGTGTATGTGTGTATGCATCTGTGCATTATACATATTTGAGAAGCGAAGATTTTTTTTCAAATGCGCTATCTGCACAAATTTTGTCTGTTAAACGACCTTCAGTGAAATTTTGAAAAAAAAAAAAAAATTAATTTAAGTGCGAAATTTCATTCCATTCAAAGCTGTATCATAAGTCGCCCACCCAGGAAGTTTTCTGATGAAATACAAAAAAAAAAAAAAAAAAAAACTCAAATAAATTTTATTAAAAAAAAATTAAAACAACTTTGGTGAAGAATTTGAAGCGCTCTGAATAAAAGATGTTTATTCTGATAAAAAGAAAAAAAAACAAAACCAAAAAATGTATTGTTACAAAATATAAGCGTATCGCTTGCCACGAATTTCTTCTTTTTTATGCAGACCACCCAACAGTTAGTATCGCTTCAAATATTACCTTGTTATGTTTTCTCTTTGTCTTTTATTTCTGTTTTTTCATATTTTCATGTATATGTACGTGCATATATATATATATGTGTGTGTGTGTGTGTGTGTGTGTGTGTGTGTGTGTGTGTGTGTGTGTATGTGCGTGCGTGCGCGTATTTAAATGCGTATATGTGCCTTTTTATATTTCCTGTAAAGAAAAAAAGGAAAATTAAATTGAAAAAGAGTTACGGCAATAAACCTTCCGAAATTATGAGTTTTGACGAAATCCCTCAATTTATCCCGACACTTCACCTTTCCTGATATGAAAGGTCAACAAAACAAGTTGAAAGTTACCGGCTAGATTCCTTGATTTGGGAGGATTAAAAACTTAGTTTTCCGTCTCTCGACAGAGAAAAGCCGAGGGAGGCTTAGTGGAAGTGGCTAAGCGATGCGTGTCCTTTTAATTATCGCTCGTTCAGTGCAGCTGCAAAATTTGGGCTCCTTTATCAAGAATATTTTATGGCATTTTAAGACGCAGTCGTAAAAAAAACCCGATTTTCTCTTACTTCGATTTCATGGATTCCAAGCAAAGAACGCTCGCTCTAACGTGGAAGAGACCCCACAGATTTCAGGAATATGAGTCGGGTTGGGTAAGGATCCATGCAATACTTCTTTACGTATTAGAAATAGAAGTACCATAATCAGGTTTATACTATGTCAAAAAGTCGATTACATACGCACAAAGATATTGATGTGTGTGTGTGTGGGGGGGGGGATAACAGCATCATATACCACAAGAGTAAGATGGTTGAGTGTGCTGAAATGCTATGTAATATCTAATATCGTATAAGGTAGTGAATGCTGGACAATCTCTTCACAAAAGAACGAGAAACTTGAAACGATAGAGATATTTTACCGACGAATGCCGAGAATACCACGGACAGAACAATTTAGCAACAAGGAAGTTTGAAGAATTCATAACACCGTTTATACGATATGCGTATATTTGAACTAATTTGAATTCTAGCGTTCCAGATATACCAAATTCTAGCCAACAAAAGTGTGCCCACCCCAGACAACAGCCAGTTCTTGATAATGAGCTGAATAGAAGAAAGTACTTTAACAAGCAGAGTAAAATATGAACTTTGGGCAGTTTGTCCATAATTTTTATTCCGATATACAGAACTTATTATGAGATTATCTATATATATATGTGTGTGTGTGTGTGTCTGTGCGTATGAGGGTAAAAAATCAGTTTACCGTGATGAAAAAACGTAATGAAAACATAGTTTTATCGTCAAAAACTTTACCTTATTATTAAGAGGAAGGATCAAAGCATTTTTTGAATATTTGATTAAATTTTTTTACTCCTTTTTAGAACATTTTGGCTAAAAATTGTTTTTCTTGCGTCAGCGCTTGTACTGACTTTTCGCATAGCAAATTTTAATCTATTTCTGTGGTGACAGACACATTAAATTAGAAATTCTTTCAAAAATCAATTAATAGTTGGATTTTAATGAAATTTTCAGGATTTATTCAAAAATAAAAAAAAAAATTTTGAAATTGTTTTATTAGAAAATCTTGGTAATATTTTTTTACATGTATTTTCACCACCTTACTTAATTTTATGAAAACTTAAGAAATTCAAAACGTGATAATTTTTAGTGACTATATTAGTTAAAAGCAGAATTTTTGGACTAATTTAAATCACCGAATCAATTTTTGCTAAATCAGATCCTGTCTTACCGAAAATCTGTTCTGAATTGAAAAATAGAAAACGTAATAAAACTAAGACATTATTTAATTAGAGAAGCTTTTAATTGCTTTTATGAATAATATATATGAAAGACAACATAGTCTGTAGAAAAAATAAATTTTCGATGAAAAATTAATTTTTACAAAATTTGTTTTCATTTTTTACAATTTTAAATTGAATAATTTATAAAGTTTTAAATCTTTTAAAATTCAGTTCCAATGTGATAACTCTTAAAAATATTAATATTAAGTAAAAAATATATTTACTAACCATATATTGTAAAGCTTATTACAACCTGACGACCTTGAATATTTTAAATAGAATTTCGATTTGTTTTTGTATATGTGATATACATGCAGAATATATGGATGTTCAAACCCATAACATTATCATTAAAAGGTCACGTGTTTTAAGAGTTATCTCCCTTTACAGGAAAAAATCTCTGCGCCACCATACTTAACTATGAACATGTTTGGCGGCTGCCAATAAATCAATTAAAACGTAAGAAAAACAAGATCCCGTGGTTAAGAAATGCTTGTATACAACATTTTATGCTATAAGTAATATTTGTTTCAAATCACGTTTCAGAAATATATATTTTATTTTTGCAAGATTTTTAAAACGAAAATTTTTTTATTATGTTAAAAAGGCCGTTTTCATCGATTTTATTGAAAAAAAAATCGCTTCCGATCAATATATCTTCTATTTCAAATACACCACAGATTATTTTGCTTACTAGAAATAGTAAATTTTAAATCCTTTAACTTTCAATTGAAGCTAAAATTAAAACTTCAAGAAAGTTTTTTCATTTTTAAAAATTCATTTTAAACCTTACGTATACCAAATTAGTGGAGGTACCTTAATATATGAATAAAACAACAGGAAAACTTATCTTGGCCGACGCGTTTCGTCCTCTGAGGCCAAGGCAAATGCAAGGATTTTATTTTATAACAAGTATTTGTAGACAAAAGCATAAATGTTCACAAATATTCATCATGGTTAACTGAAAAGTCTAGGTAAGTTATGGAGAACGCTGACTTGAAAACTAACAACATTTAAGGTCTTGTCTATAAATACTTGTTATAAAATAAAATCCTTGCATTTGCCTTGATATATATATATATATATATATATATATATATATATATATATATATATATATATATATTAAAAAATGGACGCACATACACTATGATAAAAAAAACATACACCAATGAAAAGTCTAGTCACTGGATCTAATCATCGCCTTTATCCACTGGGCCATGCGTCCTCAAGCAGTGGTGAACCAAGAACTTGGAGAGGTGAGTTAAAAAGAAATAACTGAGACATCCGGAAGAGGCATGACACATGGAACTAGAACAATCTACCCCAGTGGACGAAATAAAGGGTTCGGTTCGAAATTCCAATCACCTGAAGAAGGCCGGAGCGTACAACAGCCGAAACATTGTGAATATGGCAATGAAGATGAGGATAACAGTCCGAATAATTTAAATAATATAAGTAATCATAATACTTAATCTCAGAAATATAGACAGATAAAAAAATTCAAATAAGAATACATAATCTTCATTTAATACTTTGTATTTCTATTCTAGCCGTTATTCACTTATAGATCAACCAACCTTTTGTAGTTCTCAATGATTTGCAAACTTTAGTTGGTATTTTGTTCCATTCTTCTTTACATATGGTCTTTAGATCCGGGATGTTTGTTGGAACTCGACTGAATTTGAATTTTCAAATAACGCCACAGATTCTGGATTAGGTTTACATCTGGGGACTGATATGGCCATTTCAGACGAAAGTTCAAAATTTTCAACCGAAATCATTAAATTTCCTTCCAAAATATTTTGATATGCTGCGGCATTCATTCTACTATCTATCACTGATACGTTGCCAGTATATTTTGCAGAAAAAACATCCACAAACCATGATGCTGCCACCACCAAATTTCACTGTGTTCTTTTCTTTTCCTTCATAGATTATTTCTAGAATTACGTCCAAACAATTCAGTTTTGGTTTCGTCTGCCCATAATACTCTCTCCCAATACGATTTTTCCTTATCCTTATGTTGACGAACAAATTTCAATCTGGCATCTCTGTGTCTTTTCGACAGCAGTGGAGTTTTCCGAGGGGAGCATGACTTTAGATTGTTCCGATGAATTTCATTGCTTATTGTCCATTTAATGACAGCGATTCCTGATGAAAGCAAATCATCCTGCAACGATTGATGAGTAACCACTGGATTTTATTTAATTTGACGTATAAATTTCCTCGAATATCTTGAAGAAAACTTCGTTGGAGCACCTGAGTTTTTCTACCGTGCAATGAATGAATTAATGGTAGTAACTAGAATATTCAGGCTGTCTGAGATTTCCTGTAACTTTTACCTTCTTTCGAGAGCTTAACAATTAGTTCTTTTTGCGAAATTGTCAGTTGTTTACCTCTTGCCATGATGATAACCTTCTTGCACGAATATCAATTACAGAATGTTCTGATTGTATTTTTAGGCTAAAAATAACTTCTGATAACTTATTGGAAGATTGTAGAATATGCCACTTGAATAATCTAGAGTATTAAAGTTTTAAAATCTGAAATTTGCATTGTACGAATAGTTTTTCACCCATTAAAATGGATGAATAGGATTTATTTCTATTAAATCATTTTTTTCTGTTTTCTATGCATATTTAGTTATTATGCATCTGTGTACAGTTAATTATATGAAAAGTATGTTTATTCATTATTTGGAAATACAATAAATTAAAAGTTTTGTGTGTACGAATATTCGTCGTCGTCCCCCCCCTCCCCACTGTAAGCACGGTGGGGTAATGGATAGCGACTTGGATTGAGGAATCGCAGAGCCGAGTTCGAATTCCAGTCGAATCCATTACATTCACTTACGTGCTAATACCCTTGGGAAATGTGTGAATCTTCTTCTCCCTCCAGCTATGGGTAAATAGACTGGGTTCTATAGCCTTGGATGGCAATTGGTCTAGGAGAAGGACAACTCTGAATTCAAAACCTGCGGAGGGTCGTTTGGGGAACTTGTGGCACGTAGTTCACCAGGTTTCTGTATTCGGCCCTTCAAAAAGTGTGGATGGTCCTGCACGAAACCTTCACCACTATAATCAAATCTTATGTGCTGTTGTCGGGCTGTCGGTTTCCTTGGAACTGATCTGCTTGACCCTCATACGTCGAATTCGACGGGAGAGTCGACTCTCTCTCTCTCTCTCTCTCTGTAATATATATATATATATATATATATATATGAATTGCACATAAAGTGCTGGCATTATTGAAATAGTACTCGATGTTATATAACAGAGCTATAAAGTATATGTATAAATAAATATACATATTGTCCCACACCGTTTGCACTACTCGGAGTTTCATGCCAAATGCAATCTTGCGATCATCAGGCAAACTGGTTTATTTTTTTTAAATTGGATCTATTTATGCTTTCTTGACTATGTTTGGTGGTGGGAGGGAGAATTTACTTCTGTCTACACTCACACTCATAGACACACACATACATACTGGTGTACGCATTTAAGTTCAAATAAACATATCCGTATAAACAGCTCTTATATATATATATATATATATATATATATATATATATATATATATATATATATATATATATATATATATATATATATATGTAATAAATAATACACACATAAAACTGTGCTGACTTCAGTTTTAAACAATTCAGATATTAGTTGTTCCTTCAATTCAGTGTTGATAATGATTTTTTGTATGATATAAGACATAATGAATTTATGTAGTTATCAGCTACACATCCTGATCAACCTTTCTTCATAATAGAATATTCTAATAAAACTCGGTATTGCTCGTACATGAGTCGTGTTACAATAATGATGGAATATCCGGTTATTTAGTAAGGGGGATCAGACAGTTAATATATTACTTTTGTGGCAACTTCCTTTTCGGATATTTTTACTTTTGGTGATTAAAAAAGACAGAATTTATTTTTACACGTGACCACGTGACAATAGAATTTACTGTAAAGATAATATCCAATATTACTTTTGAAGAAAATACATGAAATGCATTTGCAAAATTACTAAAATTCATTTACATTATTTACGTTCGGACTAATGTCCTTATATTTGTTTTTATTATATCAAAGTTTCATTCGTTGTACTCTCTGGCCTTCTTGAGGTGTCTCTACATCCGGTTAAACTTCGAAGAACTACGGATCGAACCCTTTTTTTTTTAATTCTCCGACGATTACCCGGATTGATAGACATCTGAATGACCAAAACGTTGGGATAATAACAACAAAGATGAGGATAAGTTGATAAGCCTTGAAAACAAAGCAATCAAAATCGAAAATGTGAATGTTAGTCCAAATGTAAATCATGTCACTAATGATAACTTCTTATCCCAGAAATTCAGACAGCAATTTCTTAAATGTACTTTTTTGTTATGATGTGGATAAACTAGACATAGTAAAATTTGATCAAACAAAGGCTTAAACTGTCATCATTATCTTCACCGTCTTTTCTTATTCTGTTTTTTTTGGGGGGGGGGGGTATATTTTTCATTTTTATTTTATGTCTTGTATAATTCTTCAAATTCCTGTTTTGCAGTTTTCCCTTGAATGACTTTGGAACTGATTTTTTGAATTCCAATAATTGTCGGTATGATTGTAAATCTCAGATTCCATAAATTTTTTCGCTAATGTTATTTTAAAAATCGTGCAGTTATAATTTCAGACTACCCTCTTAACAAAACAAGTCTTATCGCACTTACATTTTTCTACTACGTATAATTGTTTTTCTTTAATTAAATTTCACACTCGTAGTTTACTCTGTAAATATCTAACTGTCCATCTGTGGCTCACTCTCTGGGAGGCCGGATATAATCTCAGATCTTTGCGGATTTCTCAACATGGCTGGCAACGGAAGTAATGCTTTGACATTATTATTATTTCATCCATAAGATTATTTAAAATGTTACGTAAAAAATATCTGTTGGTTTGCGCAATCAAGAAATTGTTAATATTTTGTATACATGCGTCTTGCGATTTTTATGTACTAAATTTCCGATACTACGACTCGTAAAAAATAAAGAATTTTTTTTTGGGGGGGGGGAATAATTTTTGTAGAGTAGCATTCCATAGACCTTCTTCAAACCATGACGTTCCTCAGAATAAAAAAAAATTATTTAATTTTTTATATCGTATTTATACATAGAAGTGTGGGTCCTGTTCATAAGATCGATACAGTGTAAAATTGATTCTTGACATTTTACAGAATTGTTGAACTACGCTGTTATAAGTGATATATGAATTTCATTTCAAAATTTCTAAATTTTAAAAGTTTTTTGTTTTATTTTTTTTTAACAAACTTTTTGTGAGGCCATGCCAAAAAATAGAAGTGATAATTACTTATCTTAAATGATGAATAAACAAATATATATATATATCAATTTATGTACATTTTTATATCTGAATTAAAAATGTATATATCCATGTGTTTTTTTTATTTAAAATAAATGTTGTTTTTTAAGAGCCCGTTTTCGTACGTAGAACAGATATGTCCAATAACTCTGTAAAAAATAAGGATCGATTTTACAGTTTCGATATTATGAATAAGAACCCTATTTCTAAAATGATAAAAACTGTTGTAGAGTAGTTTTCACAGTGGAGGCTTGTATTTCACTAAGTCGGTCCTAAATTAGGTTCGACGTACAAAACGTTAGGAACTTGAAATAATAGTTAATGACGCAGCAATCTAGTTGTGATGATACTTTAATGTCCGACATCGACTGACACACCAACTCCACTGAGCCCCACTGGCGACTGCTGCTACTACTACTACTTATCTGTGGGAGAGTCTATTAACAATAGAATAGGTATGTTCCGGTATAACAAAAACAAATCAATATTTTTCGATTCTGACAAGCGTCACATTCTAAAGATGGTCTAAGGCATGCTAAATCTACAAAAAAGAATTTCCCTATTTTCAACATTATTTATGATTCGCAGATTATTTATTGTGTTCTCATAGACTTCTTCTATGTGTTGTGTCGCTTCAGAACGTTGGCGATGATGGTTCTCGCTAACTTCCAGTTCTTTGTAGCTCTCAATAAATGTTATCTTTTCGCCATCATTCCCAAACCTTGCTCCGCCATCCGTTCATTAAAGCACGCCAGGTAGATTATGCGTTTATTTTCTCTATCTCTCTTGCCTTCGATCTGTCCTGTAAGTATCAAATTTTCTAAGCCGTCTTTCCTCATTATGTGCCCTAGAAATTTCAGTTCTCTCTTCCTGTTGTCATATAGTAAGAAAATGAGTAACTACCGACATCGAGATTCGAGCGTAACACTCTGGATTTATGCACATCAAAACCTTCCTACCACGAATGGCGATTAAGGAAAACTAAGTTCTTCATCACCAAAGCAAAAAGATATTGATTCATCAAATGGTATATCAATTTTTAATTGGAAATATTGCCAAAACTTCTTTTAGATTATTTGTAAATAACGATTTGTTTTTGTTCACATAAAGACTCGTTCAGTTATCTTTTATTTAACCACGTTGGAAGGAATATATCACGATCGACCTGTCATAATACTGAAAACAAACCCTGGCTACTTTGCATTTTTATTTTGTATGCCTTCCGGATTGTGCATAAACCAACAGTTTATTTCATAAACCGCTGACTATCAACGCCAATTTTTTATGTGAATATATGACATACGAGAGAACGCTAATATAAACGAAGAAATAGCGAAGCAAATTAGGATATTTGTATAACGGTGGTTGTAATTTATTAGATAAGGTTTTCAAAACGGTTACTTATATACATTTCTGGAATATGTTTATCAGATTTAAATGTCATCTTTTTATGTTTTGTAAAATGATATACAGTTGTGTATGTGCCCGAGTAGAACTAAAAAAAAAAAATTCGAAGCTGTATTTTGATGTATTTAAACCTATCAGCGGAATTGTGTATCCAGGAGGGACGAAAAGAGAGAGAGCGAGAGAAACTGAGAGAGGGAGAGAAAAAAGAGAGAGAGAGAGATAGAGTGAGAGAGTTGAATAGAAACAGTGTTTCTTGATAATTGTAATAGATTCATCGACAGTATTGCAGCCTTTGAAAGTACATGATTGGACTTCAAGGAGACTGGAAGATTTCGTGGCACCAATATTTCGAGTGGGAAGCAAGCATGGCGCCACAAAATACAAAGTGGAGGCACTAAATCAGATGGTAAAAGGGGAGTGTAAAATCAGATGTTCAAAGGAGCATTTTATTTCTAAATCAGATGCTAAAAAGGCAAGTGCTAAACTACATGTTAAAATCAAATGTTCAAAGGTGGGTGCTGAATCAGATATTAAGAGAGCAATGCTAAATCAGATATTCAAAGGATAGTTTCTAAATCAGACACTAAAAGAGGGTGCAAAATCACGTTTAAATTTAAATATTCTTCTTTCTATATTTTTGTCTGATTCTTTCATAAAAAATGGATATTTTTAAAATCTGTTATCCTACTGAAAATGAATAAGTTAAATATTAATATTCTAGGAGTATGTAAAAATTGGGTGGATGAATAATGGGGATTTCGTCAGCAACAGACGCAGGGTCATATACGCAAGCGAAGAGGAAAAAAGGAGGAGGAGGGCTCGTACTAGACTAATACATAAAGCAATGCCTTCTAGAATATTGTCAACTGTCTAAGAGAATTCTTTTAATTAAGCTGAAAGGGAGGCAGTTTAATATATCCATTATAGTAATATACGCTTCAACAGCACAATACACGGAGGAAGCACACTACAAAACGCCAAGTATTAATACAAATCGTAGGAAATTACTGTCATAACTGGAGACCTAAATCTTACAGTAGGAAAATAATGAGACGATGAAATGGTTGGCAAAAAATAGCCAAATGGTGCAACGCAAATAATAACCAATAGCTGGTTTCAAGAACACATAAGATGTATGTGGACATGAAGAAACCTGAGACGAGACACGAAGAATCAAACTGACTACATAATAATCGATAAACAATTCAGGAATGCAGTTTTGCAGTGTAAAACCAATCCAAATGCCAACTGTGATAGTAATCAGCGTCCAGTCATGTGCAAAGTCAATAAAATTACAGAAATTAAAGAAAAACAAGCAAATCCTAAACTACAACACGACAAACACTTGAATGACCCAACTTGCAAAGAAATGTATGCCAACAGTTGAAAGCTAACATGCTCATTGCACTTTCATTGAAAGCAAACATGCTCATTGGACTGTCATTGAAAGAAAACGTGATCATTGCATCTTCTCGGGTTAACGTTTTCCGCTGACATAAAGTAAAAATATTGAATCAATTTCAATCAATTAAAGCGAGTAGTTCTACCAGGATTTATTAATGACAAACACAGTCTTAACACCATAAGATACGTACATGACGCCATTTTGATGGTTAACACAGAAAAAAGAGGATTTCCTAGAAAAGATAGTAAAAGGAAGCGGGATAAAAATAAAAATAAAAAATAACGTAAGATTGTCAGCAAGAGGAACAGCTCAAAGGTGCGAGCTACGAACTGGAGATGTCAAAATCAAGCAAGCACAACAAATTAAACATGTGAGAAGTGTTTTAACGGATAGCGGAAAATGTGACACTGAAATACCAAAGTATATTAGAATATCGAAAAATACCTTCCCAAAGGTAAAGAAGTATTTAGAAACAGGAAAAATTCATTAGAAAAAAGAAAGAAAAGAATACTGAGCTGCTATGTAATATCAGTCCTCCAATATGGCAGAGAATGCTGAACAGTTTCCTCGCAGTCTTAAGAGAACATAAATGCAGTTCTAAAGAAGAATGCTGAGAATACCATGGACAAAGCATGTGAACAATATGCAAGTTTTGAATAAAATGAAAAGAAGGACACATACTTAGAACCAGAAAACTAGCGGACATTTCGCGGATATAAAATGAGGAAAGAGGGCTTAGAGAATTTAACACACAGAAAATATTGAATGCAAGAGGAACAAATAGAAACGAGTAATCTGCCTAAAAATCTTGTGAAAATGAATGACAGAACAGTGTATTGAAAGGCGAGTAAAAAAAAAAACTAGGATTGCTAAGAGCTATAAAGAATAGGGATTTGTGGAGAGCCACGATCGCCCATGTCCCCAACGGCCACGTCATATAAAAGAAGAAAGGAGATCCCCGCTGTAAACATTTTTAGTTTTGATTTTAAATGCATAATTTTAGTGTGCTTTTCGCTTGTAAATAACTTCTCTGTGAGATCTAAAGACATTTTCAGCATATCAAATGGAGTTTTATGATTTATTTAGACTATGACAGTTAGGATTTTAGACAAATGATACAGCTCAACTAAATAGCAGTGTCATAGATTGAGGCCACAGTGAAAAATTTGGTTTTCTATTTAGTTCTTCGTTCTAGGAAAAGGTGAGAGTTGAAGCACCACCCCCGACACTTATGGTAGCATGGATGGAGAAAATCTGGCTGTCTTTAAAAGCAAATTTTCAAATTCTACAACTAACTGAGATTCGAACTCTGTTCAATTTCCTTACCGTTTCGGTCACGTGACATATCTATAGAAAGGGAAAATACCCTTGCCCGAGCGTGTACACGCATGTGTGTGTGCGTGTGTTTCCTTGTGAGTACACCAAACCTTGAATAAGAAATACTTTAAAATTATAGATATTTACCAATTTTAGGTAAGAGGGGCACACTTTTATAAACGTGGAACGTTCTATGAGGATTGAACGCGCTAGCAATGGCCCCTAAGTGTACCCTACTGATTATCGCTCTGTGGTAGACTTTTAAATAATATCTTTTATCGTTATCAGTCCATGGGAGTTCTAAATATAATGTGTTCGCGTCTATGTGTCTGTTTGTTTCTAGAGGTGTAAAAGTGAACTAATGGTCGTCAGTCTGAAATCGGAGAACCGTGTTCCAGGAGAATGACATAGATCTCCTACTCCAAGTGCTCTTAATAAAACATCTCGTTGCTGACATGCCACAGTCGTTAATAGAGCAGAAATCGAGTGGCTGAGAACGTTTGTAAACCACTCACCGGTAAATACCTTATCACCCAGCTAGCAGCAAATCGCTATTACCCCATAATAAACCGTGGCATGAGCCAACAGAAATTACGTTTGCTTTTCTTATTTATAATGTTGTTAACCTAATACAAGGCCTAACAGCCACTCAGTGTAGATGGCTAATGAATGAGGCTGTTATAAAGGAGGAATTAAGGATATTTTTCAACGCGCCCACATACAAGGTTGAGGTTTAAATTGGATTTAACAGCAATACTGTGGAAAAATTGTCCAAGCCCCCTCGGCACATCACCTTTTGGGGAGACCTCAGACACCGGGCAATAAACCCAATCCCCTCCCGCATGAAAGGTACTGCCTGGTGGGGAGAGCAAGGGGCTTGCGATTAATATTTTTAAAATTATCCGCATAGGCTTTCACCGACAGCGGGTAAGTATCAGGAAGGAGGAAGTAAGTGGTGCGTATTCTGAAGATATGTAGGCTAGATACGGGTAGATTCTAGATTTGAAGAGGTTAAGATCCTAGTTAAGATCAGGTAGGCATACTCTCTGGAGTCTGTTCCACAAAGAAACACTTCTGGGGAAGATGTTGTCTGAGCAGAACTTCCTCCTTACCAATGGAATACGAAGGGAATGTCTTTGTGTCGACCCTGTGGACCTAAAAAATGCAGCTCGTTTTAACATTTTTCATGACAAAATCCAAAGAAGGATCTGCAATGTAAACGATCCTGATTTGGCATCTCGACTTCAGTCACTTTCTCACCGACGTTACGTGGCTCCTCTCTGTCTTTTTACATATATTTTCATAGAAACTCATCTGATGAACTTTTTTCCTTGGTGCCTCGTCTGCATGAATTTAAGCGTGCTACTAGATTGCTATCTAGCTCCCAACCTTTTACCGTTAAAACAACTAAATTCAACCGCAACTTCTGCTCCAACTTCTGCTTCTTTTCTCGCACTTCCCACCTGTGGAACTCCCTTCAGTTTACTTGCTTTCCTGCTGACTACGATCTTCAAAAATTTAAATGGAACTTCAATCGCCATCTTCTTGAATCCTATTCCTCTTTTATCCTTTCCTCAAGCCACACCATACTCAGTATTTTCTCTCGCTTTCACTCCCTATAACCCCTGCGTACTAGTGGCATTCCCTCCTTGCTCGGGGTGAAATGATTAAAAAAATGATTTAGATTCACCCTGAGTCTGATCTTACCGCGAAATTACCTAGCTACTATCATCCTGGTTCGTACGAAAACAAAAAGTACTTTTTTGGTTTATATGCATCGTGTCATTATTTCCGATCTCTAATTCGGTAGTTTTTTTTTTTTGTTTTTTTTTTTGTTATTTTTGGTCTGGAAGTAATGACACGATGCATACACTCTAAAAAACAGCATGAAAGTATGTACATTTTATTTACTTGCTATTGTCTGTCTATAAAGCATATACATTTGTTTATTTCAATGTCACTATGGATTTTTAGAATCTAATCTATATTTTTTCTCAATCATGTAATCCATTAGTAATAGGGGCATCACATGTACAGCTGTTGTTGTGGTGTGTCTTGAGCAAGATAGCCTGATAAAGCCCAACCCACTCCAGGATAGTTTGAATTTAGTTATTCTCCTAGACTGGTTGCCAATCAAGGCTAAATGACCCAGTATGATCTGCTATATGTCCTTAGCTGGAAAATTAGAGAGAAAATGGATTAAAACCTCTTTTTCCCAAGAGTACTTATGCATAAGTGAACTTAGCTCTCTAATTTCTCATTCTTTTACCCCACTGCACCATTATTTATTTTGTCTAAAACATCTGTCACTCTTACTAATTACTACTTTTCTCAAATATCCTAATTAACCCTTATAAAATGCTGTGTAATATGTATTAAAATCTTCCTATTTCACTCTTACATATTTGACCAATAAATAATACAATATTGTGTCTTTATTTAAAATAATATTATTGAATATTTCGTTAATATGCTTAATTACTATATTTTATATAATCCTTATTCATATTATTTATCCTTCATTTTTCCTCCTCATAATTCTGCATAGTCTTGTTCATTATAATAAATGCATTGTGTTGTTTTGTCATATACTTCACATAATTTATTTCTAAACAAATCCTACAGATTTCTTCTCTGCCCAAAGTTTTTCCATTGAGGTTTCAAAAATAGAAAGAATTTTCAGGATCTCAATTTAATTCATTATTAATTTTTTAGAAAAATCAAGTGGGGAAAATACCTTTCTAGATTAATTACAACAGACGATTTACTTTGATTTTATTTGAAAAAAAGAAAAAAATCCTCTGAGTGTTGACTTCAATGTTCACTTTTATATATATATATTTACATGCACTCTATCTCTGATATTGAGCAGTTTATCCCATAAATACAGCACACCTTAATATATATATATATATATATATATGTGTGTGTGTGTGTGTGTGTGTGTGTGTGTGTGTGTGTGTGTGTGTGTGTGTGTGAAAAGTGTATATAAATATAAATAAATATATATATGTATAATTATTTATATATTATATATGCGATCGCTAAAGCGTGAAACCCAGGGTCACAAACTCACATCTATCCAACAAAAATATATATATATATATATATATATATATATATATATATAATTAATAAACATATAAAGTGTGTTACTTAGCAGCATTTGACTCTTTGTATTTCTCGTTTTTTTTTTTAATGTGGTATATTTTGGCAGCAAGAATTATCTCAAACATGTTTGTTAAATAATATGGACAAGTTCTGTCAAATAATATTGAATTTCCTGGGTCTTTCTAAAAATTATGGAATCTTCTTGAACTTGTTCTGGCTTATTTGTAAGTTTGTATGTTATGCCATAACTATAAACTGTCAAATGCATTAAAAACACATAAGTACTATTCAATTATATCATTAGCAAATTGAAAAATAATGCTTCTGGAAGTTTGTAATTTTTGTTTATTTGTAAGGTTATATGTTATGTTATAGCTGTAAACTGTTAAATGCTTAAAAAACATGAGTATAATCCAATTACATCATTGACAAATTTAAAAATAAAGCTTCTAAAACATTTTGATAGTTTAGTCTTATTGCGTATATGGTAAAATCGAATATTTGGCTTGAGGGTAACCTTCTTCTAGAACTAAAACAAATTAATTCATTTTCATTAATTTTGAAGAAAAGTTCATCGATTTATGACACAGGAAAATAGGGTCCCAAAAAAGTCATAACCTAAAATATATATATATATATATATATATATATATATATATATATATATATATATATATATATATATATCCTATATTATATATATATCCTATATTATATATATATATCCTACATTAGACGTTATTTTATGGATAGCCATGTTTAAGTAGACGCCCTGTATTTTTGTTGTTTTTATTTGTTTCTTTCCTCATGTGAATTACGTCTACCGGTTTGTGCAATCGAGAGACTTAAGAAAAAGACAACAGGCTAACGCACTGAATTCATATTATTGAAAAAGAAAAAGAAAAGACGAAAACATGCAGTCTACTCAAATATGGGTATCTACAAACTAACGTTTAGAGTTGTAGGAAATAATGGATAAAGAATCAATTGGTTCCTCAGAAATATACATACACACACACACACACATACACGCGCGCACACACACATACGCAGGCACAGAGAGACACACGTACTCATATATATAATACATGTTTCATTAAATAATATAGACAAGTTTAGTCTATTTATTTTAATCAAATTCCTTTCATATCGTTTGATAAGCTTAATAACATTATCATTGAAAGACGAAAGAAAATCACCATATTGATACATGTTTTTTTAATCCTATCTAAGCTTTCATAAGCCATCGTCAAAGATGACAATTACATTACAATAAATTAAACAATACAAAACGGACATAGCAACAATGATAGTCTGTTTTTGTTTGCATGGAAGATTTCCAAGCAACGACAAAATCGTGCATACGAGACGCTGGAAGCAAAAATCGCACCGCGGCCCATGACATCACACATGACCACGCGAGAGTGAAAATAGTATATAAAAAGATTACTTAACTTTTAAATATCAATTTTTTCCCCGACTTCAAAGTTTCTTAGTAAAATTTCTGTTCTTCAGGGAGTTCTGATTTTAAATATTTTCAGTTTTTTCAATTTGTTCCGTCTTTTTCAATCCGTTTTTTTTTTTTTTTTTACACGCGCACATTCATAAATTTTAGCTTTTGCTTACACTTGCCTTTTTTTTTTCAGCTGTAGATTTTTCTTACAGTTGTAAATTTTTCTTCGAAATTAAATTAAATTTTTTATGGCTTATATAGAAGTTGTTATGTTTGATCGTTAATTAAGTTGTAATATTTGTTATTTTGTATTATTAATTAAATTATAATATTTTATGTTGTATTTGTATTATTAATTAACATTTTAAGTGATTTATTATGTCTTATTATTATTAAAGTAACAAAGTAATTATTTGTTAATATGTCGGTATCGAGTCATTATCTCATTCTGTGTTACTTTAATATTTACTTTTTTACTTTAATTAATATTATTAACGCACTATTTTTAATATAATTTTAATATTTTTAATATTGAG
The DNA here is from genome assembly GCA_903632075.3 of Acanthosepion pharaonis. Taxonomy (NCBI): domain Eukaryota; kingdom Metazoa; phylum Mollusca; class Cephalopoda; order Sepiida; family Sepiidae; genus Acanthosepion; species Acanthosepion pharaonis. The sequence goes on from CAHIKZ030000646.1 coordinate 4,740,114, forward strand.
CAGTATATATAAAATATCTGATGTTTCTTAAATCTTACATATATATATGTGTGTGTGTGTGTCTGTGTGTGTCTCTGTGTGTGCGTGTGTGAGTGTGTGCGTTTGTGTTTGTGTTTGACACACCTGAATAATGGATCGACCAGTTAAGGTAGTACTTGCTTGCATCCACGGTGTTAGATGGCTGGAGACTTTACCTTACTCATTTTATTTTCTGAAATGTGTCTTTTTGGACTAAATCTATGACAAAATATTATCATTTGTCTAAAAATCATTATTGCCATTAATTTTCAAAATCAGAAAACTTCATTTACCTTTTTCTTTTTGGGACATTATCTTCTAAAATTTTTATATCATTTTTATATCGTTTGTTCGTGAATTTGGTGACATAGTGATTGAGAGTTCAATTCCTGAGCCTGGCAATGTGTATTTGGAGTCAATTGAAACGGGCGAGAAATAACTGAGCAGTACTAAAAAAAAAAAAAAAAAAAGTTAAGCAACATCGCGCCTTGTTAGTGCCGAGATAGGTGACCGCTAACGAATATCAGATGTTGTAAGCTTGGATGTGCGGGGTAGAGGGGGAGGGTAGTGGATAACAGCAAGGAGTGGAAATCTGAGAGCCGTGTTCCAATTCCAGTCGGGTTTGTTATATTCACTTACGCGCAAACATTCGTGGAAAAGGTATGAATCCTCTTCTCCAGCCATAGGTTAATTAATCGGGCTTATTAGTAAATCATTATTATCTCCAATAAAATTCTTAAATCTAAAAATATTTTCTGGCTTTAAATAACCTGAAAATGGTTGATAAGTCGAAAAAATAAGTCAATCTATCTTTCTTTTTCTCACTGAAATCAAACATTTCCAATATGTCTTGAGATGTAAGGAACGAGGAAACAAGCAAAATTAAAATATGATACATCTCCTCTATCTTACCATTCTTTTTCTTTTTCTTTTTTCTTTCTTTTTTCTCTTCTTTTTTTCTTTATTATTTTATACTTTTCTCTTCTTTCTTTTTGCATCTTTTTTTTTCTTTTTCCATCTTTTTTCTTTTATTCATTCATTCATTCATTCATTTTTTTCTATTTTTCTTTTCGCTTCCTTTCTCTAAAACCAAACACCACCTTTGTTATATATTTTCTTCCGTCTATCCTCGCAATCAAACAGTAATGGTCCATTATTTATCTGCGGTAGTGGCAGGGCGTAATGCTAAATAACTAAGGAACATGCAGAATTATAAAAGAATATTTTATTAAAGTAGGTGCATAAACTGAGAAAACATTGAGGAGAAAGAGGAGATTAAAAAAAGAACCGGATTCAAGGAGATCGATTGACTAAATTGCATTTGAAGTTTTTAAGATTGTAGTTGACAAGAAAGCAAGAAGCCGGACGTGTGTTCCACAAGCGGGAAGAGCGAGAGAGAAAAACCGTTAACGTAGAAATTACGCTTACAATTTCAATAGTAAAATTATGTGACCTAACTGTCAATCAAGTACTGCGCTGAAATTCGTGAAGTTGAGGTATTAAAAAGATTGTAAATAGAATAAAAATAAAACTTCACAAAACACCCAATACTTTGGATTTCATTAAAAAAAAAATTTAGTTCCAAGCCGCACTAATGTTTTTCTCTTCAACGTGAAGAAATCGTTAAAGATAACGCCCTTCTTCTCGGATCCCTATTGTAATCCCAAATGCTGCTGATCTGTTTTAATCCTAGTTACATTTAATCTACTAATCTAATCTCTTTTAGTGGGTATTCCACCCTTCCCTCTTCATCGTATTGTTGTTATTACATTTTTTTCTTCTTCGCTGAATGTAGACGATACAGCACTGGAAGGCAACACTAGTTACAATGGTCGCCCAATCTAGCTGCGTGCTCTGTCAGCGAAATATGTGAAACGTCAACAAAGGGTGACCTGCGGCTTTTGCAACAATAAAACATCTTCTTTGCATCTGCCATCTTGGGTGAACACTCGAAATCCTCGACACCATCCAACCCAGCTCCTACCCCAACGGCCTAGGACCAAGATCGGCTCCATTTTCTGGAGATTTTGATAATATATGTAAGGGAGGGTGTGTTCAAGGACAGAGAGAAGTGTGTGTGTGTGTGTGTGTGTGTGTGTGTGTGTGTGTGTGTGTGTGTGTGTGTGTGTGTGTGTGTGTGCGCGCGCGCGTGTATGTTTGTGTGTGTGTGCGCGTGTATGTTTGTGTGTGTGAATTAGAGAGAGAGAGAGAGAGTAAGCTTTTGAAGAGGTTGGTGACAAAGTTTTATAGATGTTTATGTCTTTATGGAAGAATAGGTGTGGGAATACTGATGCGTGCGCACGTGTGTGTACGTGTATTTGTAGTTTTGTTTATACAATTGCGTATTTTTGAATGCTTCTGAAAGTGTTGAATGGATTTTACCCGTGTATATGTTCGTTTCTTTTATGCATGTTTCATTCAATGTGACTGACAAGAAAAATGTAATAAATTTTTATTCAGTTCTAGTAATTTTACAGTTATTTTTTATTTTTTTTACGGAGACTGACAACTAACAACTCCCCGTTTCCATAAGAAAAATCCTTATAGACGACACTTACTCTAAAATCATATAATTGTAAAAGACATTTCAAGAAAATGGAAGCACTTTTTGTAAAGTATAGGCCAAACCTCAATATAACATGCTTTGAAATAAGTCGGAACTTGATAAGATATTTCGAAGAGACCTCAACTTCTACTCCTATACAAACTTAGAAAAATATACTAACACCGTCTTCTATGTGTCATGTCCCTTCAGGACGTCGGTTATCATGGCTCGCCACAATTTCCTGTCCTTTGTAGCTTTTAATAAATTTTGTCTTTTTGCTATATCTTCTAAACCTTGTTCCATCATCAATTGACTCAAGCCTGCTAGGCAGGTTATGTGTTATTTTTTCTCTCTCCCTCTTGCCTTTAACCTGTCCTGTGTGTATCAAATTTTCTAAGTCCTCTTTCCTCATTATGTGCCTTAGAAATTTCAACAGTCTCTTCCTGATATTAGATATATTTTCTTTTTGTTTCCTTTTTCTCTAAAACGAACTCCTTGAAAATAGCTATCGAATTGGCTGAATTGGACAAGAATCACTACGGACAATTTCTACATTCTCTTAGTCCCCATTTTAAAGGAAAACTGTAAAAAAGAATTAGAAAAAATGACTGAAAAATTTGTCAATCACATTCAAAGAAATATGAATTAAAGAAAAGTTGCTGCCAAAATAAATAATGATGTCTTTATAGACTATTTAACTCTTAAAGTTGTAAATGTTTGGTTTGGTTTGGTTTATTTTGTTTTACGGTATATCACCCTCAATGGGTTATTTAATGCCGACAACATTTTTAGGATAGATTCGTATGAATAGAATATGTATTCTTTTGTTTAGATTGGTTTGGTTTATTTTGTTTTACGGTATATCAACCTCAGTGTGTTATTTAATGCCGACAACATTTTTAGGATAGATTCGTATGAATAGAATATGTATTATTTGGTTTAGATTGGTTTGGTTTATTTTGTTTTACGGCATATCAACCTCAATGGGTTATTTAATGCCGACAACATTTTTAGGATAGATTCGTATGAATAGAATATGTATTATTTGGTTTAAATTGGTTTGGTTTATTTTGTTTTACGGCATATCAACCTCAATGGGTTATTTAATGCCGACAACGTTTTTAGGATAGATTCGTATGAATAGAATATGTATTATTTGGTTTAGATTGGTTTGGTTTATTTTGTTTTACGGCATATCAACCTCAATGGGTTATTTAATGCCGACAACATTTTTAGGATAGATTCGTATGAATAGAATATGTATTATTTGGTTTAGATTGGTTTGGTTTATTTTGTTTTACGGCATATCAACCTCAATGGGTTATTTAATGCCGACAACGTTTTTAGGATAGATTCGTATGAATAGAATATGTATTATTTGGTTTAGATTGGTTTGGTTTATTTTGTTTTACGGCATATCAACCTCAATGGGTTATTTAATGCCGACAACATTTTAGGATAGATTCGTATGAATAGAATATGTATTATTTGGTTTAGATTGGTTTGGTTTATTTTGTTTTACGGCATATCAACCTCAATGGGTTATTCAATGCCGACAACTTTTTTAGGATAGATTCGTATGAATAGAATATGTATTTTTTGGTTTAGATTGGTTTGGTTTATTTTGTTTTACGGCATATCAACCTCAATGGGTTATTTAATGCCGATAACATTGTTTATTTCTGGTAATATTTTGCTTTGTCAAAAATCTGTTTCTGGTAATATTTTTCCTTCAAAATTGTATTGCTGGTAATAATTTTTTTCAAAAAAGTATTGCTGGTAATAGTTAAATATTTGCCCATAGCTGGGACCCTAACAGGTGCTACCACCCTGGGTCAGGGTGGACCTGGGAACACCAGCAATTAAGAGGTGGTTCCACGCTCCTCAAAACCTCCTGATCAGAGGCCTTGCTGCTGGATGTAGTTTATCGTCTTATCCAGGACGCGGATGTAGTTTAACGTCTTACCCAGGACGGTAAATGTTTGTATATATGTTTATATTCTGAGTGTCTGTGTTCATACAAATATATTTATGATCTGCATTTGTGCATTTGCATATTTACGAGTAAGAAAACATTGAATTTATGATGTGGAAAAAGTATTAATCTCGTAGGTAATTAATAGAACTTGGTGTAATTTAAACGTCGTTTCGTTGACTAATTTTTAATGCCTTCTTATATATTACCGCAGTTCTGGCTGTGTGTTGTTTTTCGATCAATGTAAAAAAAAAAAAAAAAATCATTTTTCTGATGTATGAAAAAAAGGTCGTAGACATTTCAAGAGTAAAAAGTAAGTAAAAGCTTCTTCATTTGTTCACTGTGTTTTCCTTATTAAGGACAATGACGATGACACTTTCAATTCATCAAATGCATTGGAACTTTCATGCAACCTTGTTCCATGTTACTATCTTGTTCAGGTAAATCGAAAACAATGATCTCCGTCAAGTTATACCGACATGATTTTTTTAAAGACAATTCAATGTGGGATAGTGTGATATACAAATTCTATATATTAGAGTAATAGTAGGTAATTGAATGACAAAATGGGAAAATGTCACGCCTTTTGTTATTCGAACAAACTTCTGCTGATTTTTTTTTTTTTTTTACCAATGATCTCAAAGATATGTGAAGGGAGGAAACAAAATACAATAAATGTAACATCGAGAAAACGCTGAAGATACAGGAACGTTTAGCTTTAACTTTAAATTAGAAAACTTTAGCAAATTTGTTATTATCGTTATTGTTTTTAGATATCTCCCATTGTAATAACTGTAGTTTTGTCAAGAAAAGAAATATGTTGTATGAATTTAGATATAAAGTCACCGTGGAAGATTCAGAAAATAGTCCAATTTCTATATATTTTCGCGTTAATAATTTTTTTTTTAATTATCTTCATTTGTAATTTCTAATTTATTTCAAAATAAGTAGTGTACAGAAAAAAGACGTAATAAAAAAAAATTGAAAACTAGTTCTATATCCTGTAGATCACTTCCGTTTGCGTACTGTAAATTAAGGACCTTCACAAAAAACTCGATACGTAAGGTTTAAAATAATTTTTAATAATTAATAATGTCATAGTCTTATTAAAATTTTTATTTTACGATTCAGGGCAGATTTTTGGTAATTGGCGTTTTTGTTTGACAAAAGCAAGTTGATTTGAATTTCCCAAGGATTCCTGTTTTTAACTAATATAAATACGAAAACTCTGGAATTTTAATTTCTCGAAATTTCATAAAATTAAGTAAGTCGGGGTAACAGGTGCAAAAAAAATATTTTTACCAGGATTTTCTAAAAATAAAAACGATTAATTTAATTTATTTATGAATAAGTCACGAAAATTCCATTATAATCCGACAATTTTTTTGTAATGCTCGTTTGTAGGAGAGACTTTGTAAATTACATATACAACAACAGTAACGCTTTCGAACAATAATCGGTCAGTCGCCGCTAATTCCTATATATATTTTTGTCCTTTACCCGTCATGTGATCTAATTATTTCAAGATGAGGTCGACTGTGCTTGCTCTCTGGCGATCCGTGTTCAAACCCAAATATCAGCAGCGACATTTTTTTTCCTATATGGCACAATTATTTGATTTTTGCAAGAATTTTCAAAATCATGTGTTTTTTCAGCGCAAAAAAAAAAAACGCTAAATTTCTCATACTAAGTTTAGCCCATTCGCCGATGCAAGAAAAATAAGATTTTCAACCAAAATTTAGAACGTGTTAAAAAGGATTTAAAAATTTAATCAAACAATAAAAAATACTTTGGTCTTTCCTCTTAATAATAACGTAAACATTTTGACGATAAAACTTTGTTTTTTTTTTATCATGTTTGAAGCCTTTTTTTCATCATGGTATGCTCTTTTTTAGAAAGCTTTTGGCGGTACCTTCTTACAAAACACTAAAGCTACATTAAAAGTAACAGAAGCATGAACAGAAAACATGCAAGACTAGACAATGGTGATAATGTGATTAACTGTTTCCTTATAACAAAACTTTCGACATTCAGTTAATGTTAGGTTCAAATTTATAAAATCTTTCTCTTAAATCAGCTTATTTCTTATTTATAAAACCAATTAAGAACTTTTCTAATTAAATAATATAGTTTTGTTGAAATTTTTAATTTTACTATTCAGAGCAAATTTTCGGTAAATGGTGTTTCTGTTTGATAAAAACAAATTGATGATTTTTATTCTCCAAGGAATTCTGCTTTTAACTAATATAAATACGAAGATCTTGGAATTTTAAATTCTTGAAATTTCATAAAATTACGTAAGTGGCTGTTAACAAATATTAAAAACAAGAATTTTACCAAGATTTTCTACAAAAAAAAAAAAAAAAACTTAATTAATTTAATTAATTTGTGAATAAGTCCTGAAAATTTAATTTTCCGATAATTATTTGATTTTGGAAGAATTTTCAAAACTTGTGTTTTTATCGCAAAAAGACGTGAAATTTTCCATACTAATCTTGGCCATTCGCTAACTTACAAAAAAAAAATTTTAACCAAAATTTCGAACATGTGAGAAAGGACTAAAAGAAGATTAATAAAATAATTAAAAAATACATTGGTTTCTCCTCTTAACATTTTGACGATACAACTTTGTTTTTATCAAGTTTGGGGAATTTTTTCATCATGGTATGTTCGTTTTTAGAAAATTTTATAGTATAAATAAATAATTTAGAAATTTTAGAAATTATATTGTATAAGTAAATAATTTATTTACTTTTCCCATTATTAATTTAATTTTTTATTCATTTTAAAAAGAAAGAAAATATTCACGACCAAATTTTTCTTACAGCGTACAATACCGACTGGTTGGATATTTAATTTTTTATTTTATGACATTTTATAGGTGGTCGTAAGTTCGGATCATTAAGCAGGTAGCTGATTAAGTGAGGAGTAAACTCTATTATTATTATTATTACTGTTTTCTATTGTGAGATTATCTCCAACTCTTAGATGTTTTCGGCGGGGTAATGATGCTCCTACTCGCAGCTTAATGACAACACTTTTCTTAGCACATGAGATGTTCCAAACGGCTCTGCCACCTGCTCATTTTCAATGAAGCCAAGTATCCCCAAATCGCCTGGCGAGTGCATCAATTACAAAAGGGACAACTTGAACTGCTGCTTAGTGTCTGTTTACGATTTAACCTGCTAGATCTTAGTACTTCTGCATTTTCCCCTGCTCCGCCTTCACAAGGTTCTTATCACATCGTCTAATCCGGATCCAATCATGGCTGCTCCTGTGTGCAAGTGTCATGTCCGGGCGATTTCTCTCCAAGCGCTTATCAGTCAAGATGGCCGTATCCCACATTTACTCTGTTCTCGGCGGCTACTGAAAGTGGTAAAACATTACTATTGAGAATTAAATCCAATAGTATAAACACTCACTATGCTCAATTCATGTATAGTTCCCAAATATTATTATTGTTTAGTAAACCAGCTTACATATACAGCTATACTTGTCACGCTACAAGTGTTGTAGTTACTTGAGGTCGTAGGGGAAGCCATAACAGTAATAATGAGACTGTGGCAAGATAATCTGGTGAGTACATCCCTCTATCAGGATGGTTTTGAATTCAGAGTTTTCCTCCTTCTAGACTGGTTTCCATCTCAAGACAAGAGGACCGGGTCAGCTTTGCTATTTGACCCATATCAGTTGGTAGAGCAGATGGATTAATCTTTCCTAAGGTTATTTGTGTTAAAGTTAACTCAACAAATTCAGTCAGAATTCGAACTTGAGTCGCCGAATCCTCTTTCCGACTCGCTAACCGTTTCACTACCCACATCTATTATTAACATCCATCCTTTCCCATATTTCTCAGCTAGATGGATTTTGATGTTTACCAAGATTAGATTGGATTACAATAATCCATGCATTTTCAAAACATTTTTTTATCTACTAGTCAGAGAGAATTGAAAACAAATTGTTGCTTGTAGTGAAAATCAGATAAACAAAGAAAAGATATAGACAATCTATCGATTGTGTTTATTTAATTTCAAATTAAACACCTGAAAGTTTATACTATTTGGATTCAATTCTCAATAGTAATGTTTCTCAAAATTTCCTGGCCGATTTTGTTATGTATTTTTTTTTTTTTCATTTTAGCAATATTTTGACAGATGCTTCGAAAAGCAAAGTGGAATTCAGCTTTTGATTACATTTTGTCTTTAAGATGCTATAAATTGTATATATTTAAAAAGCCGAATTTGAATGACCGGTGATATAAATTGGATTTTGATTAGACTATGATTATGAATAGGATTAGATTATGAATAGGATTATGATTAGATTATGATTATGATTAGATTTAGATTATGATTATGATTAGATTACGATTAACTCCAATTTTGAGGTATTTTTCTTATTCAATTATTATTCATATTATTTATTTTGAGTTTTCTTATCCATTTCAAAAATTCAAATTTTCTTTCTTGCTTGGTTTCTTTCTTTCGTTAACTTCTTCCTTTACTCTCGCCGTTTCATACCCTTTATTTCTTTTCTCTTCATCTGATTTTGTTTGTTTCTATCTATCTATCTATCTATCTATCTATCTATCTATCTATCTATCTATCTATCTCTCTCTCTATATATATATATAACTTTCTATCAATCTATCTCTCTCTATCTGTGGTTTTTTTCTTCCCTGATTGTTGTTTTTCTTGAATTCTCCGATGACATCCTTTTGTGCTATCACACCCGCCATTCTTATCCCATTCCATCCTATATTTTTCAACTTTGACGCCGAGCTCCCTGCCCCAGACAAAGCGAAAGACATGGGAGTTAATAGAAATATCTGTCGAGAATGGATTCTTTTTTTTTTATCCAGTAGACTAACGAACCATAGACCCAACTTCCACACGTTTCTATTTTCCACATGAAGCAACTCATCGTTATCTTCGCTTTTTTCTGAATCTTATATTTCACTTATAATCTTTCTATTCTGTTATCTGCACTCCAGCAGATTCAGGGTTAGTGTCATGGCTTATTTCGTAAAACATATTCGATTTTTTAAAAATCTTTTTTTGTTTTAGCATTTTCTTTATTGTGTTTCTTTCATATAGCAGTCAATTAATAAGTCCTCATGTCAGCTGAAATTTTAACTACTCAAAAACAGACTTTTCCTTACAACATTCTAATTATTCACTGAATTCTAATACTTATATGGGGGAGTAGGAGGCACGGCGGATTAATGGATAGCGGCTCGGATTGAGGTAATCGGAGTTCGAATTCCAGTCGAGTCCATTACATTCCCTTAAGTGCTAATACCCTTGGAAAAGGTAAGAATCTTCTCCCCCTCACCCCAGCTATGGGTAAATAGCAGGATAGACCGGGTTCTATAGCCTTGTATGTCAACTGGTCTACCACAGAAAGAAATGGCAACCTACTGCGGGAAAAATTTGCTTCGTCAGTCATGTATCGAAAGATACATGATCGCCTAAGCGTGCATCACGCATGGCACATAACTGACTGATATGGAGGACTGCTTGGGAGCACCGTGTACGCTATGCAGCCTCTAACAATCCGAAATATATTTCGGCTTTAAATAACACATAAAGTGTTGATAGACCGTAAAAAAATAAACAGGTCGATCAATCAATCAATCCATGAATTCCAAATTTGGTGCCTGTTTTGTGTGTTTATCAAAAGCTATTATATTATTTGCTATAGGTTGATTTTGTGATTCTATCAGATCATTGCAAAAGTTTATGCCCGATTTTCGTTGTTAATATAAAATGACCGCAACTTGACACTGGCATTTGTTTCTGGTGCGTACTAGACTTGAACCTTGCATTATTTATTTGCGAGTCACATCTTGTTGAATGTGGGCGTTTTGTCCACAAATGAATGCCTTAAAGATGGAGGAAGAAAAGTTGCACTTCGGCCATATAATGCTTTATGAATTTCGGAAAGGAGTAAGAGTAAAAAAAACATCCAAAATGTTTATTTGGATCGTGCTCCAGCTCTTTGGACTGTCAAAAGGTGGTTTGGGATATTTCATCAGGATGAATTTTAACCTAAATGATCAACCACGTCCTGGGTGACCTCTCGATGAAAAAGCTCTGTCTGTCATCGTGGAAAATAAACCGAAGATTTCGACGGAATTTTCCATCACGACAACGCAAGGCCGTTTTGCATGTTGCAAAAGAGACCCTGCAGAAATGGTAAATCCTCCAGCACCCACCGTATTCTCCTGACTTGGCTCCACCGGATTTTCGTTTGTTCTGGTCTCTACAGAAAAAATTAAATGATGAAAGATTTAACTAAGTACAGTCAGTCGAAAACTATCTGATGACTTTCTTCTAAGAAAATGGCATCAACAAGCTTGTAGAAGGATGAGAAGCAGTTGTTAAAACCAAAGGAAACTATGTACTTGGCTAATAAATGGTTTTCTTTTGTGAATATGTAAAATTTTGTTTTTAATTTTCTAATCGGGTATGAATTTTTGCGAAGACCTAACGCTTCCTTGTATTATTCATTGTTTTTTTTTTATTCTTTATATTAGACAGTCATCTTATCCTATCGATAGACAGAGGAAGTCTGTTTGTTTCATGATGTCTTGAGGGTGGTGATGTCTTAAGGCTGGATTTGTCAAGTAGATGAATTGGTTCTTCAATGTCTACTTGTTAAAAAGTAAGGTTAATGTATCTCCTTTTGTAATCGATCTGAAAGAACTTATCTTTGGAAGCGAAATCGAATTGGAGTACTGAAATCCATATGGGTTTTGGCTTGGCGTGCTAGATACTTACGCAGCATCTCTCTCTCTCTCTCTCTCTCTCTCTCTCTCTCTCTCTCTCTCCCTGCTATTTGTTCCTTATTTTACCAACCTGGAGTGGTAAAGAGAGGCTCAATAGGACAGAATACAAACAACTTTAGATCCATATGTGAATAATTGATAAATCTATAATGCCAAACGCGCTACATGATCCAAATTGACTTTTGTTATGACATTTGCAGATTATAAAAAAGAAAAGTAAATGACGTTTCTATCACGGACAGAGCGACTGAAAAGCCTCTTTGAATTTGATAACTAATAAAGAGAAGAATTCGACAAAATTTATCCCAAGTTACTAATAATAGTAAGTAAAATATCTTAATAGTATTCTCATCTCGTCCATTAGAAACCGTCTTCCACTAAATGTGCTGACCTGACAGACGAAATATATCAGTTCATAAAGTTGTACATGCCTGGTGAAGACCCCCAAGGCAAAAAAAAAAAGGTTCAGGATTACAATGAGAAAATGAAAGCACCAATTTATTTAATCTCTTCCTAGATTATGTTCTGTGCATGTAAAACACAGCTGTGAAAAAATGAGCACTCATCATTTAAGCGTTCCATACAACGTCCTAAACGAATCTACTAATAGATTTCTTGCTTTCATTCGAGGCCAGTGTACTGATGACGAGGGAAGGCGTGGTACTATACCGATGACACGACTATTCATAATTGGTGTAAGAATGATTAACAAAATAATCAACATCTGCTACCAATTGTTCCAAGAAGTAGGACTCGAAATAAAATCTTTCCAAAACAGAAACTGCGATCTGGAATTAGAATGAAAGCAGTGATGACACCGACACTTAAATCTATCATAAACATACAGGATGTGCAGTTAGTAAACACTTCAAATACCTCGGTGTATGGATCCGTTATAGCACATTTAGTAGGGGAGATAAAGAAATCGAATATAGAATAGGTTTGCGCTGGGGATAGTTTCACTCCACACCGCAAGTTGCTACAAAACCAAAACATTAACCCAAGAACTAGAGTCATTTTTTGTTGTGGTTTTGTTAGGGTCAGAAATAAAGACACAAGAGAGGAATTGAGTTAAACAAATATATTAACAGAAACAGTAATACAAACGAGAGTGTTACAGCAAGAATGTTTGGTCTGACTGTCAGAGCTGACTGCTGGAAACTTCCCACTTCAAAAGGCAGTAACTGCTCCTGTTTATAGCTGGGAGAGTCCATGCGTGCACGGGTAAATTACCATAACATGTTTTTAAATAGCCTTGTCAGATCAAGATTTTCATATGGATATCATGCATGTCATCTAACCTGTTCAGAAATGTATACAACCGTTTAAGATAACTTCGAGTGAATGAACCCTCTTGGTCTTAGCGAGGGCAATCCTTGTGTGAATCTAGTGGACGTTACAAAACAACACAGAACTGTACCAAATAACGAAAAACACATCACATGAGGACTTTCACCAGCATCAACAAATAAACTTGAGAGCACATGTAACTCGACATAAATGGCATAATTAAGGTTGGTTTTTGGTTGATTTTGTTTAGCGGTATATCAACCTCTATGAGTTATTTGATACCGAAATTTAAATATTTTGAACAATTTTATGGATTTAACTTAATACTATTTGGACACAATTGTATGGCTTCAACTACAGATAAAATGTATTGTTGGTAATTTCGCCTTAAATATGTAATGTTGGTAATTTTTTATATAAAAAAGAATTGCTGGTATTTTTAATATAAAATGTATTTTTATACTTTCATAGTGTTTTGTTTTTGTTTGGGGGTTGCCTATAGTTGGGACCATAACAGGTGCTACCACTCCGGGTCATGGTGGACCTGGGAACAACAGCAATTAAGAGGTCTTTCAACGCTCCTCAAAAACGCCAATGTCCCAATCAGAAGTCTTACTGCCGAATGTAGTTTAATATCATACCCAGGACTACATAGTTACTGCCCCAATAAATATATATATATATATATATATATATATAATGTGATACTGAGTCTATGCACCAGTTGACTGACGATGCGAAATAACTCGATGTAAATATGAAATATTGCTGACGATGCAAAAATACCTCGCAAAACTCCTACTCTTTCAGTCGCTGGACACGCATATTTTTATGTGCAGACATTTCACGCCCCAAAATATGTATACTTACATGTAGTATTCTTAATAATTAGTATCTTGGCGCTTTCAAATATGTCATCGCAGAATCACAAACAACAATACCAAATAAGAGAAAACTGCACCACTTGAAGACTCTCAACAGAAGCAACAACTAAAATAGATAGCACTTGCAACTCGAACAAAAAAAAAATGACATAATGAAGATGTTGACTTTCCACACTACTTTAGACAAAAGATTAGGAAAGAAACTCCCATCATTCTTAGAAAGAGCGATGACAGTAAACTTGCGAAACGTCTTTTCCTGAAAAAAAAAATAACTGTTTTAAGTGAAATATTTTATAAATTTCAATCGACAGTAACTGATTGGCTAATGGATGCCGATTTTTATTTTAAGCTTTTCATCCCAAGCAAGACGGGAGTGCCATTAGAACGCAAGGGGTTACAGAGAGTGAGAACTAGAGTAAAGAGGCGTGATAGAGGAAAGAATGAAGAGAAGGACGAGGAATAGATCAAGGCATCTGGAGATGTCGATTGACATTACATTTGAATAGTTGGAGATTATAGCTATCAGGGAAATAAGAGGAAGGGAGTTCCACAGACAGAAAGTGCAAGACATGAAGCTATTGGAGTAGAAGATGCGGCTACATCTAATCGTTTCGACAATGAAATGGTGGGACTGAGATGTCAACCTAGTAGCACATTTAAATTCATGCATTTTGGGAACTTGCGAAAGTAGATCGTCGGAGCAGTTACCGTGAAAGTATTTGTAGAAAAGACGGAGGGAGCCGACGGCATCTCTGTGAGAGAGCGACTGTAAACGAGATACCAGATCAGGGCCAACCACATTTCATATCCGTCTCTGGATTTTGCCGAGGACCTTAAGCCGAACGACGGGAGCACCAGACCATATATGGCAGCAGTATTCCATGCATGTGCGAATGGTTGATTTATTTATTTAAATGATGGACTCGGGCGAGAAATACTTTCTGGCACGACACAGGGAACCAATGTTTCCTTATAAGAAACCATTTAGTCACAACTATTTTAAATGTTTCTGCAGTATTATCAGTCTCTCAGTGAATGCAAGACAATCTCCTCACAAATGAAGAAAAGACTTGAAACAACAGAAATGTAGTTATACAGATGGATGTTGGGAATATCGTGGAGTGAGCATGCAAGCAACGATGAAGTTCGACAGACATATTTATCACCAGGAAGTGACAGTCGAAATGCCTGGGGCATATAATAAGGAAAGAAGGATTGGAAAATTTGATACTCACAGGACAGATTGAAGGTAAGCGGGCCAGAAGTAAGCAACACACAACCTACCTGAAATGTTTGAGCGAATGTATCACAGAGCAGGGTTTGGGAGAGATGGCAAAAAGACAAAAGTTATTAAAAGCTACAAAGGACAGGAAATTGTGAAGTTCGCCAGTGTCCTGAAGGTACATAGCAAACCGAAGATGAAGAACAGTGAAAGGTTCGAATATCTATTCTCATTCGTAATAATCGGGTTCTTAGAATCAAATAACAAATTGAATGTTTTACATAAGCAGTTCTTTCACTGTAATTTAATAGCGGGCTAAATCTGTAATCCATTGACAGTAAGTGCTCTTACTTTTCCTCAGCCAAATTTTCCTTAGTTCTTTCCTTTTCTAAATCTTTATCTTTTATTATTTTTTACTTTATCTTCCCTCCTCTCTCCTTATCTCTTTCTTTCTTTCCCTCGCTTTCTCTTTATTCGGCTTCTTTCTTTTCTCTGCATTATTCTTCTATTCTATCTTTTTTTTTTCCCCTATCTCTCTTCTCCACCGTTTTTTATTTATCTCCTTCCTTAGCAAATGAAGAAAAAGCAAAAGCAAAGGGTAACAGCATTTACCCCGGAGCTAGCAGTGGGTAAGTCAAGTGTTAACCCAGATTGGGTCGGCAACTATCCCTCATGACTTAAACTTTCAGTGTGTGTCCTAACGACCACTGCCAACCCTACCTACCATCGACCTCTCACCTCCACATACGTGAGTGTATGTAACTCAACGTGTCGACTGTTATATTGTGAATCTACAAAGCTGTGTCTAAGTCCAAAATGGTTTTCTTTATTATTGCAGTTTATCTGGGTGTCCCGATGTGTATATTGATATGTCTAAGTCTTTTGTTACTCACGTATGATTCTCTTTTTTCGTCTATATGAGAATAAAAATCTTGTACGCGGCTTTCTGAGAATCTGTGTGTGTGTGTGTGTTCCAGTTTATTTTTCCCCGGTAGTTAATTTCGCACGTCAACGGCCGGTAATTCCCTTCAGACCTCCCACGTGGCCGACAGGGGGAGCGCCAGTCGTACTTCCGTCATGAAGCAGGCTGAGAGGCGGTAAGCTGAAGAAGAAATTAAAAAGGAAGGTGAAGTAAAAGAGAGAGAGGGAGAATGTGTGTGAGAGGGAATAAAAAAAGAAATGTGAAAAAAAAAAGAAAAAAGAAGATGCAAACCAAAAATAAAAAAAAATGATGGAAGGAAAAAAGAAGATAATCGACAAAAAAGATTTCTTCGGTAATTGCCGGTATTTTCCGGTTTGGCACAATGCCAAAGCCAATATTTTTTAAATATCGTTGCTCGTCTGTATATCTTAACTCGAACCTGGCAAGTACTGGAAATATCGAAAACTGTAAACAAAGATAAATTCAAATATTCCAAGAGCGTTCACATATATGACAGATAGATAGAGATGTGTGCAGATATTTTTAAAAGTTAGATTAGTAGTGGAGTACACATGGGAATTAAATTCACAAAACCAGCAAACGATCTGTGAGGCTAACGTATAAACCTTCGCTCTATGGCATGTGCTCAAATGTATATATAAGTTTATGTATGTTGTATACCTACATACACACCTATAGAGATACTAATGCAATGTCCATTCAGGATGTAGGCGATTATCGCTTTGGCTGAATTCTGTTCGTTGTTCTGAATTTAGAATTGTCCTTCTCCTAGACTGGTTGCCAAGGAAGCCCAGTTTACGCTACTATCTAACCCATAGGTTGGAGGGGAAAAGATGGCTTCATGTATTTCTCAAGGATATTTTTACGAAGTGGATGCAACATATTCGGCTGGAACTTGAACTTGGCTCGCCGATTCCATTTTCTGCACCGATAATCGATAAGCTACCCACATATGCCGAATTTATATATTGATGGAAAATGAAATTGCGAACAACCAGAAGGATGAGGCTGACTTTGACTTGGGTACACTATGCGCATGTGAAGGAGTATTACGATAAAACTTTCTGTATTTGGCCGTCTGGTAATGTTGCAACATTCATACTAATGCACTACCTGTTTCTGAGCCTTAGACTGCAACGCATACTGCGAGATGAGATGAGATGAGGTGAAAGTGTCCAGTGTAAGCAGGTATCATGATACAGAGATGCGGCATGCTCTTTTAGTTCAAATAAAGTCGTTTGAGAGGGATCGAATTATGGGCCTTCGAGAGGTTGGATACTCATTTTGGAGAAGTGCTGCGCATGTCGGGTGTAACGTGATGGCGGTGCTTAGCTGTTGACAACATTCCTATATCCGCAGACCAGGTTCTGGACGACTTCATTTTATGAGCCGCAATGATGTTCACAGCATAAATCAGAGTAAATTTGACTCCAGGAGTGTCAAAACGGACCGTTGTGAATTGATTACTTACGGCAGGTTTATGAGAATACATGTGTCTCGCCAGACTTCTACGGATACCATATCAGATTCGGGCAGGTTTCCCGTGATGTAACGTAAGGATCCCTTGGAGGAACAAATGGCGCTCTATAGCCTAATATTACTGACTGCCGACCAAATTAAAGAACGAGACTTAAATCTCTCATACGAAACATTACATTTTATTTAACTTCCTCGATTAGCGTCGGCCAGTAGATATGTGTGTGTGTGTGTGTGTGTGTGTGTGTGTGTGTGTGTGTGTGTGTGTGTGTGTGTGTCCTCGAGAACTTCACTGAACGTGGACTCTACATTCTCCTGGTTTTCCAACGCCTGCACACTCAAAGCGCAGCTGGGTCTGTCACATGTTCACATGTAGAGGCAGTCACTGGCATCATGTGAATTGCGGATGTCTGCCTTCGACTAGGAGGCTATCTCTGCAGAAAGCTCTTCTTGGTTTCTCCGAAGGACACTGAGTACAAAGTCTATTTTGACATAACCTGGAGTGAGTCCAGTACATACTAAAATAATACTACAATAAAGCTCAGTAATGAGAACAGGTTTTGCCTACATGCTGGTGACGGCTGTTTGGGTGTGTGCAATACAGTCCATAGATCGACATCTTCCAAAGTGTTTTCGCACACAAGACACAAGCTAATCCGCGCCATTAGCGGATGTGTGAAAAAAAAACTAGTTTGCCTTTGCTGTTTTTTGGCGGGAAGAGTGAACAGTTCCTTAGTTCCACCAGTTCTTACATTCACGACTAAGACCCGCCATTGTAGCGAACCACCCGCATTCCATTCGTGAGATGTATGTTCCACTCGAGCATATCCTTCCCACGAACCGCTACTCAGTGGACGTAAATCTCAAGATAATGTTTCCCTGATCACTACAATTTTAATCTGCTCGAGGTCAGGGTTAACCGTTATCTTCCCCGCATAAACTATGCTTCTTACTTTGCAACCCTCTACATCGAGTGGCTCTAGGGCCTGTTGCAGGGTGAACATCATTTTTTTTTTTAACCATCATTCCTACAACAGGAAGTCGATGTGCTGTTCCAGTAGTAAAATGCCTGGGTACATGATGCCCATGCTTCTCATATGCTCTACACGATGTTTTGTCAACTTCCCTTTATAAAGTGATTGCTCCTATTGAATATAGGTAGGACATGATGCAACGACGCCTGCCTCGTTCAATTAACTCACCTACAACTCTTCATGTATTGATACAGCAGGTACAAGATACCTGAAATATTGTATCATAGAAGTATATTCACTATATGTATGCGAATGTATGTTAAAGCCAAAAGAGGATATAGAGTTATAGATATGGTGATCTGAGTACTGCTGATATTCCCTTATTTTGAAACCTGTGTATATATAGATCTGTATATATATGACCATTTATTGAAAGCCAAATATATTAGCTGTACTTTAAATCATGAGTAAACTGGGACATACATTCACCGGTCATTTTATATCAATTTTTATCAATTCTTTTAGCGCGTGATTGATCCCCTTTTCAGTATTGGGTATGACGATAAGCTACACCCGGTAGCAAGGAAGTTTTGAGAAGCTTAGAATGACCTCATAATTATTGTTGTTCCCAGGTTCACCGTGATCCGGGGTGGTAGCACCTGTTAGGGTCCCAACTATGGGCAAATAGTTAATCCCCAAAGTGGCGTCAAAACCTATGAAAGTATAAAAATATATATTTATAGTAAAAAAAAAATTAACCGCAATACATTAAAAGAATAAAAAAATATCACCAGCAATACATAAAAAAATAATACCGACAATACATTTTTGAAAAAAAAAACAGAAAATATTTAAATATATTCTTGTTAAAAAAAAATACCAGTAATACATTTTTGTAAACGAACTTACTAATGGCCCCAAGAATATTAAATTTCAGCCTTAAATGACCCATGAGTTGATATGCCGCTAAACAAACAAATTCTGAAACTTTGATTCAATTTGCCTTTAGAACCACTTCAATTCATTTTGGGATGGATTCAGCGATATTCTGGAAGAGCTTTTCGAAATTTGGTCCATGCTGTTTTTATGATATCTGGCAATTCTTCAAGATTTTTCGACTGTACATCCAGAACTCGAATCTCTTAAAGGTGATCTCTGGGATTAAAATCTGGTGAATGTGGAGGCTATTTTAGCACGGAAAACTAATTGTTGTGTTCCATGAATCAATCTGCTACTAATTTTGATTTGTAACAGGTTTGTCCTACTGGAAATGGCCACCAAGGGATGGGTTCACCGTAACCAGGAATTGAGCGACGGAGTCATCTACAATAACTAGGTCGGCTACGGCATTTAAACGGATTCTTATCGGTACTAAGGGTTCCAATGTATGCCAAGAAAATGTTGCCTACGTCATTGCACTATTACTACCAGCAGCAGTAGCAACAGCAGCAAGAGCGGTATATACAAGTCAACATGGATTCAAACCATATTCACAAAATTCTTACCCTACGACCCGAATGGTACAGCAGAAACTGGATTACGTCTGTGTTCGTTACATTAACTTCTGCATAAATACAGGTTACGATGGATAAATTGTCACCTAAATTATGCAAAAATGAAAATAACGCTGACATCTCATTTTAACAGATATATTTACCAAAATTACATAAAAATATCTTGAAATACTAAAGAGTAAATTTATTCAATAAAATCGTTTCAACCACGGCCTCCAAACGACTTCGGAATCTCCTGCATCTCTTCTGGACGGTCTCCTTGCTTAAGTTGGTGAATGCTGCCGTAATACTTGGCTTCATTTCATCTTTGGTGTTACAAGGAGTTTTGTTGGTCTCTTGCTCAACTGCGCAACCAAACATAATAATCAAGGAGGTTGCGGTATGGGGAATTAGGTGGCCAGATGCAAGGAGTGATGTGGTCGCAGAAATTTTCTGACAGCCATGACTAGATTCTCCTGCTTGTGTAGCATGGTGCAGAATCCTGTTGCTAGATATAGAGTCTTCCAGCAGACATCCTCTTGACCCAGGATAGCACTACCTTCCTTGATGTAGGCCTCTGTGTTGAGTCTGAGTGCTTGTGGGAAGATGAATTAAGGCATAACATCACTATCACTTAAAACACCTTCGTAATCACCATTAGATTCATTCATCTCTTTCTGAATCCCCTCCACTGTCCTATATATATGTGTGTGTGAGTGTTTATGTGTCTGTGTGTGTGTGTGTGAGAGAGAGAGAGAGAAAAATATAGTGTTAAGTCATGCTATATTTATGAGTTAAAATGCTCAATATCAGGGATAGAACATAAAAAAAAAGATGGCCCAAAGATTTCGTTTAAGCATGAAACAGACTGTCGCCGCTGGGTGTTGACCTCAATGTCCACTTATATATATATATATATATATATATATATATATATATATATATATATATATATGAGTGTGCATGTTTGTGTGTGGCATATGAATACACGTATGTATTTATATTTTCTTAAGGATGAATAGAGGGCACTTAGTGATGATCGGACCTACTATAATATCGAATTACTTAGGACGAGTTTGATTAACATCGTACTACGGTAGCATCGTGAATTCGATCCACACCTAGTGAGCAACTATTCGAGCTTAATGAATTATTAAGAAAATATAAATATACACGTAAATAATTGTGTGCATATGTTACACACGCATGCATACCTGTATTTATATATATGTGGGGGCAGATTTTATTATGCAACCGAATTTTGTAAAATTTCAATAAATACCTATATCTATATTAAAAATATATCGTGAATTGCATGCCATTTTATCGGTTTAAATGTGTATTTAACTGCCCACACACACACACACACACACACACACACACATATATATATATATATATATATATATTATTGGATTCTCCTGTCGTATGAGGGTCAAGCAGCTCAGTTGCTAGGAACTGACAACCCAGACACCAGCACATATGATTTGATTATAGTGCTGAAGGCTTTGTGCAGAATCAACCACATTTTTTGAAGGTGCCACAAGGTCCACAAATGACCCTCTGCATGTTTTGAATTCAGAGTTGATCTTCTTCTAGACCAATCTAAACAAGGCTATAGAATCCAGTCCGTTTTCTTCTCCCTCCAGCAATTTACCCATAGAGAAGAGGATTAATACCTTTCCCAAGAGTATTAGTACGTAAGTGAATGTAATTGATTCGACTGGAATTCGAACTCGGCTCTTCGATCCCTCAATCCCAGCTGCTATCCACTACTCCACCGTGCATGTTTAGTATGGCATATACGTATACTTACGTTTTGCATATAAAATGTTTTAATTTTTAACTCATTTAGTGAGGGGGGCGGCGTTCATCTCTTTGGTACTTTCTAATTCTTCTTTCTGCCTTATTAAGGTGTTAGCGTGTCACGGATATACTAATGTATATACTGGATGTTGGAGAGTTTAGAAGATATTTCAGCTTTCTTTCCAAGCACCCAATTATAGATGATGTCTATCATAAAAGCATAACAGACATGAACGCTTCTTTAATACCTCTAGATTTATAACTGATAGTTCCATACATCTTGATTTTTGTTGATAATACAGTAATTCTTTGTCGAATCTCCGTTTTACTTGGTAAATCTAACTACAGTGTAACCCGGATATAAGAGATCCGGATATAAGAGAAACACGGATATAAGAGAGATTTTCTCTGGTCCCAAATTAGAGCCTGTGTTAATGTATATAAAATAGACCAAACCCGGATATAAGAGACTTCTCCGGTCCCGACAACTCTCTTATATCCGGGTTACACTGTAATTATATTTTCGCATTTTCTCCAACAGAGCCCAATCTTGTTGCATTTGTGCTAAACATGTCACATAAACATTTCGTCACTGTCATCTTTGAACCATGAGTTATATTGCGTTCCATAGATTTTTATGTTCAGAGTTCACCTAGTCACTTAACATTTTTTCATACTGTCGACAGTATCGTTTGTAGATTGTGAGTTCATCAACGTATTTCGTATTGTCTCGGATTATCGTTGTATCCATTAAAGACGTCAGTTAATATTTTTGCATGTCGCAATGCAACTGAAGTTCTATTTCTTTAGTTGAGATCTTCTACTAAGGTACACCGGTTTTTCGTTTTTGATGGATAAAATGTGCGATGACACACCAACTATTTCGTCTCATGGCCAATAAAAAACAATTTCCGGTAGTTCGTTTTGGATCACCAAAAAAGAGGTGGAACCAACGTTAAAAGAAAGAAAGAAAAAAAGAAAGAACGAAAAGAAAGAAGGAACAAAGAATGTTAACGTGACAACGACAAAGAGAAAAGATTGCAAGCTAAAGTTCTTCGTTGTTATCGGCACCAAATATTTGCTAAGCATGCAAAAACTGACAAGGACGCCATTAAAATACACAAGTAAAGAGGCGAAGAGTCAGACGCCAAACACTGAGAAAAAAAAAAGAACAAAAAATTGTAACGGAAGAAAGGACCCCCATTCTTACCTAAGTTGGTCCAAATAAAGAACGACGCATCCAAACATAGCTGTTATTTTAGTGTACATTGGAAGTTCTTCAAGGGAAAAGAAGCAACAACAACGATAAAAGAAAATGGTTCTCATATCTTGTATAATTATTTTCTTTCGGCTTCCCCACATTCCAAAAGAAATACTCCATTAGTTGTGTGACTTAATATAAAGTTAGTGTTCAATTTTCTTATAAATCACAGTAAAAAAAAAATGAACGCCAATGTTTTTGTCGTAAAGAAAAGTTCTCTTGGTTGATTTAAGAGGCACAGTTGGTTGCCTTAAAGACGAAAACTCAAATCATGTTCCAACTATTTAGCCGTAATGCTATCGAAAAAGACATTGATATCAAAACTCTTATTCGAACAAAAACATCTTCATATCCACAGAGAGGAAAAACTGCTTCCTCACAAATCTATATCATTATGGTGTCAGTTGAAACAGACGCCTTTTTTTTCCTCATAAGAGTATATTTAAACTATAAATTATAATTTCGGAAATCGAAAATTTCATCAAAATATGTTGGAAATTTTTCAGGTTTTCATTTGAAATCAAGAAAATACGAATATATAAAAGCAAAGAGGTAACAATGGGAAAAGACAGTTTTCAGTTTAAACTAACGCCAGGATGATACGGGTTAAATAATGCATTACAACGAGTAACAATATTTATTACTCTTTGATTGGCCAAAAGGTCACATGTGATTCCCAGTGAGGTTGGAAGTCACTACTCACTTGGGATTTGAAATATTTTGTTTTAACCATAACAAGGAACTTACGACCATTAGCTAAGAGAACCAAAAATCTGTCAATGATCTAAAAATCCTGAAACAACAGGACATTGTCACCATCAAAACGGTTAAAGATTATTGCATAGAATAGGTGAGGGGTTCTACGAAAACAACAATTTTTAAACGTTGTCTTTCGTAAAATATGCTTCGATCCCTGCTTGCAATATAATTTTCTTACTTTACCTGGGCGCATATCCAAGTGATTAGAACCATGAGGACCGAGTTCGAATCACACCGGGGTCGATTTGTCAACTGCTAGATAATATAGGCCTAATAATAAGTCAATCCCAGCATAGCATCGTTGTAAAATGTCTAAAATTCATACCAAGGGTTGGCTCAGGCCTTGTGAATGAAGTTGAGTAGACGGAACTGTTCGGAAGCCGCCGGTGGTTGTGCAAGCATGAAGTCACAAGTCATCGTGACCGAGAGATTGACCATACTGATCTTGTTCAAACTACTGAACATGCTAAGGTATGCGCGCTCTCTCCCAGAAACTGAACTGTAACTAAGGTTCGTTCAGTACAGGTTGGCTCTGAGGATGTAGAAGGAACGCAAATGTGTCTGTGCAAAGGTCTACAGCAGGGATTTGCTAGCCATTCTAGCAGTTGAGCGTACCCGGAAAACGAGCAGCCGGCAATCTGTATTACACAATCCTCAAAAGCATGTCAGATTGTGTACTGCTTTTCATCATAACTTCATTGAGCTTCTTCTTTATGTGCTGTGTCACCTCAGGATGTAGACGATCATGGTCCTCCGCAACTTCCTGTCCCTTGTAGCTTGTAATAAATTTTGTCTTTTTGGCTATTTCTACTGTTCCGCCATCCACTTACTCAAGCCCATCAAGTATGTTATGCGCTGTTTTTCTCTGTCTATCTTTCCCTCAATCTGCCCTGTGAGTGTCAGATTTTCCAAGTCCTCCTTCCTCATTACGTGCCCCAGAAATTTCAACTGTCTCTTCTTGATGTTAAGAATAAGTTTCCTTTTTGTTTCCATGTTAAGTTTTCTTTTTGTTGCCATTTTCTCTAAAACCTTGACGTTGCTCATATGTTCGGTACATGGTATCCTCAGCATCATTCTGTAGAACCATCATTGAGATTAGTAAATGCTAAAGATGATAAAACAAGTACGCGTGTTCAAGTTAAAAAATACTTTCTCTGGGGATTAGTGTCTTCAATAGCACTGTTCAAGATATCAAGATAGATTTAAACCCATGAAAAAAAGCGTAATCTAACTGATCCGATCTTCCGTGATTTCACGCGGTCAGTCTAGTGTTTGTAAAAATTATTTGAAACCCATGTGGAGTAAACACTGGCTACTTCGTGAAACTCGACACCGTGAAATTCTTTCTTTGAAAAAAATAGAAAATAGCGTTAAAAGACATTTTCCTGAGTGTTTATGCAAACTTTTTCCTTCAACGTCATAGTAGGTCAACAAGTCCTACTTCACCGATAGAAATTATTTCAAGTCAATAAAAAAAAGAATAATATTACCTCTAGGGAAAATATTTTTGTCTTATTATTTTTAATTTTTATAACTTTTTTTGCAAAACCTTGGATACCGACAGGGGAATATACTGTGATATCACAAAAAGGAAAAGAAAAAAGAAAAGCTATCAATAATACGACTATGACTTTTACAATGATTACAGAAATATGGTTTTATTTCTAATTGTTATGATTATTCCTTCATTGCCATAATCATTGTAGCCGTCATCGCCATCATGGCCATCAGTAGTAATTGTTTGTATTTAATCGCATCAGGATTATTTGGTTGGCGCAGTTGGAGGCCAAGCGACATCAAATCTCCTCAGAGACCAACGAGACTTCTTAGTAATTCCTACTGTTTTCAATTGAATTGCAATGACTCATATTTCTCGTTTAGGCGCCTGCAGTAGATCTATAGATAGCAGAACAGTCTCCCAGACAAGCAGCTATCTAATCCGATGCTGAGAAGGCGCCCCGCTAGTGGCCTAAGTCAAATATATATATATATATATATATATATATATATATATATATATATATATATATATATATATATATATATTAAAAAAAAGAGAGAGAAGCCACAAACTTTTTTGATTATAATGTGGATTTTTTAAATACATATTATACTTATATTTAAAAATCCGCATTATAACCAAAAAACATTTGTGGCTTCTCTCTACTCTTTTAAAATATACACTTTTCTCTTGTTGGAATAACAATAGCCTCTCGTTTATATATATATATATATATATATATATATATATATATATATATATATATATATATATATATATATGTATGTATGTATGTATTAAATATAACAGACAATGAATGTATTATGTCTGATCATGAGTTGTTCTAATGTTCAAAGGTTTGCTTTAATTTCTGGCGAAAATAAAGACAAAAATTGTCCAACATTTAGATATTTTTTTATTAAGTTGGTTCTAAGCTTTCGGCTCACATGAGCCATCCTCAGAGTGGTTATATAACCATGAAACAAAGAAATATATATATATATATATATATATATATATATATATATATATATATATATATATATATATATATAAATAAAATATATATATATATATATATATATATATATATAGCTTTTATCCTTTTTTCCCTCGAACAACTATGGAACTGTTTCTTTCACGCAAAAGGTATGCAACTTCCAAACCTATCGAAAGAAACTTTTGCATATATCTATTTATACTCTGTTTCGATACATTATTATTATTATTATTATTATTATTATTATTATTATTATTATTATTTCCTTTGATTTCTGTTGTATACACATTTCCTTCAGGGTTCTAACCAGAGACCTAAGTTCAGAAATGTTTTCATGAAATCTTCCACTGATGATTTTTGTAAAAAAAAAAAAAGATCGCACATATTTTACATAAAGCTCTTTGTAATGTATGAACTGTACTTGTGTGATTATTATTATTGAGTTAGAGAATTTATTTTATAACTGGCCACTCGTATTCGAGGATACTCGTCTACTAGGGCGGCTAGCCAATCCCTATTGCAGGTACATTTGTGTTTGCTCATCACCCACAGAGCCCACCTATGGTTTGTGCTACAACTATGCTGTACATTTCTGGGAAAGAACGCGTTATCTCACATGATCAAGGCCAGCACGCTTAAGCACTTCATGCTAGAACACCTGTCGACGGCCCATAACCCCGCACGATGGGATCGATCCCTTCAGTTCGATAACATCTGGAAGTTTCCTTCCTGACAAATCGACTATGGTGAGATTCAAGCCTGGGTCTCATGGTCCGAATGTGAACGTTCTCACCACTCGGCCACGTCGTTCCCATATTGAGTGAGAGAATAGCACGCCAATAAAGTGAGGCTATTATAGAAACAGACAAACTTGGGAAAGGTATGAATTCATCTCTTCTCCCCCAAGCTATGGGTTAAATGGTATTGTATCTGGAAAATCTCAGAAAAAATTGTTAATGAAATATTCACTTGAAAAAAAAAATTCTTAAAATACAATACAATAAAATGCAAAATACGTTTCGGCTTGAAATAATCCACAAATAAGTGATAAGTCGTCAAAAACAAAGCAAATAGCAGTATAGGGTTGACACTTTAGTCGTGGGTAGCAACCAGTAGTAGGAAAAAGACAACTCAAAATTCCAAAAGCGTAAAAAATTTATGCCATTATCTTTCTGATTCGTAGATAATAAAGATAAGTCATCTACGCAGATCTATGATCGCTTTTGCTCTGAAGGAATATGGCGGTTTTAAAACAAATAAGTGTAACGCGCCATCAAAACAACTATTTTTTAAATGATAAAATATTACTTAAATAGCACAACTAATACAATTTTGCTTCGGTGAACATTTACGTTTTCTTAATTTTCCCTCTTTAAATGGGTAGTGGAATAAAGTTCAAAGACATTTCTTAGATTTGCCTAACACTGCGCAAAAGACATCAGTGAGAACATTTACATAAACCCAAGATATGAAAATAGCTTTAGCTTTGCGATAGATATATTTACCTAAGTCAGAACGTTTGTCGTGATTAAGAAGTTAACGTTAAAAATCAAGTAGAAGATCGATCATCAAGAATATCTGCCAATATGAGGTGGTATAAAAAATCTATTTGTTGCGGATTCCGGGTTGAAATCCGGTACCAATAAATAACAATACGCCAGAAATGAATATATGAAAATAATGTATTAACGTAATAATACAAACTGGTGAAGCAGGTTAGTAGTTCCAGGAATACGGGTTAGTAGCAAAATATATATACAGTCTTTGGTATTGAAGTATCGTTGTATGACTTCTTACTGAGTCTACGTGCTCGCTCACTGTGACTCCTACAACCCTCACTCTTCCGGTTACCCACACCATTTACTCTGTCACTCTGGACTCGACTCTTCGGTCTTGCTCTCTCGGGTCTTCATGTAGCCGTAGCATATGTATGTACTGGGTGAGTCCATTTGTGCAAAAAGGAGAGGACCCCTCAACACCCCCTCCTTAGATCTCTTTTTGGGGGGAGTTAATATATTTTCCTTTTTATGTTCGATAATCAGAGGCTCTGTAAATTTTCTTTTCCTGCTAGTCCATCTAATTTCTGTCTCTTCTTGTGGTCTTTGAATCTCAAAAGCTTCAAAGATCGCCTCCATCAAATCATCCTTTTCAGCGGGTGACGAGCTTGGCTCTTCAACTCGTCTTTTTTGTATTTGGTCAATATGTCTTCTGTGGGTAAATTTTTCTCCTTGTATTGTGTATAACACGTTTCCTAGTCTGTTAATTATTTTTTTCAAAGCTCTCTTTAATTCTTTGTCGATGTTTCTATAGTAGCAAACGGTACGTTTCTCTTCTTTTTAAATACTGGTTGGACGTTTTCTTTTAATTCAATTCTAGCTGTAATTTCGTTACACCGACCCAACCTGCTCGAAAATACTTCTGGAAATTGATTATGTAATTCTTCCTTTAGTTTTATAACTTCTGATGATTCGCACTTTAATCTTTTTACAAAAAGAACTGATAGGTAAATCCCATACGTCGAACTTCTGCATCCAGTCTGTGCCCACCAGATTTTCTGTATCTTTCATTACGAATATTTTGAGTTTTCTTGTTTTCCCGTTAAATTTTACATTTAGGATTACTTCTCCTTCGAATTTTATACGCTTTCCTGTAACAGACTTAGCAATTTTCTGTGTATGTAACATTGTTGGTCTATTAAGCTTTCTCCATGTTTGTGGGTTAATTATCGTCAGATCTGAACCTGTGTCAAGTTGTAATTTTATCTTTTTATTTAAGATTTCAAGTTCCACATATTTCCTTATGATAGTATTGTCTTCGTCATACATTCTAGTATCTTTTATCCTACTAGTAAATTTTCTGTTCTTACATTGGGATGCCTTGTGACCCATTTTTCCACACGCAAGACAGTTTTTATATTTAAAACGACAATCCTTATTCCAGTGTAGTCATCCACATCGATAACATGCAAATGGAGGGGGGCTTATATTTACTTTGATTTTCGTCATTATTTGCCCTGTACGTTGTATTTTATTCATTATTATAGAATTTTTGCATTCTTTCCGGGGAGGGTGAAAAACGTAAACTTTTGTTTAACTTACGTATATGTGATACTCCTGATTCCTCAATATCCTTCGAGTCTTTCTTTATGCTCAGGCATTTTTGGCAGTCTTCCGATAGTTTTTGTAGTGTTAATCCAGGTTCATTTTGCAGTTTTGAAAGCATTCTTTTGCGCATTTCGCTATCCTTTGCTGAGACTAACCCTTGTACAAAAATATGACACTTGAAATTGTCTGGAGTTAATTCTGCCAATTTGAAATCGTCGCAATGTTTATTCGATTGCGGCGAACGTGGAGTAATCCTCATTTTCATCCTTTACAAAGTTAAGACATTTCCACCTTTTGTGAAAAAGTGACGTTTTCGGGCTAAAAAGCTCCGTCAGGCATGTAACTGCTTCATTAAACGTTAAATCATTTGTCTTCTTTGGCAAAATGTAATCTACAAATTTTGTGTATTCTTCCGTTCCTAATTTTCTGAGTAATAGTCATAGCTTTTTTGCTTCTGTCCAGTTTTGACAATCGATGTTGAAGATGTCTTCATGACGTCTGAAAAAGTCCCCGAAATTTGTATCCTCTTCTAGGGAATATTTGAATGTTTCTATCGTGTTCCATAATGCGTCGCCTCTTTTTCAATATTTTGTTGTTGTGTATTACTCGTTACTTTTACAATTAGCTCCTGGAGTTGTAATTGTCTTTCTTCATTTTGCATTTGTCTTTCATGATTTTCCTTCTGCGTTTGTAGTAATATTTTTTCCATTCTTTCTTGGAATTGTAATTGCTGTTCATTTTGGTGTTTAACAAGTTCTACTAAAATACTTTTAAAATCCTCCATGGTAAGAGTCTTACGAAAGAACTCGATTTTCCGTATTTTAATCCTCGTAACACTTTGTTACCCAGTTGTTGTGGATACTGGCAAAACGGCAATTTTCTCTTTTGAGTCTCCGAGAAATGGAAATTCTTGTCGCCCAAGCTGTTGTGGTGAGAAGAGAGAATTTTTTTCTTTCCGTGTAGGTCCCAATTTCTCGACACCAAGTCGTTGTGGTCGGCAAGGGAGAATTTTTCTTTGTACTCTTCCTGTGTGAGTTCGAATTTCCTCGTCGCCAAAGTTGTTGTTGTCGACGAGAGAGATAATTTTTTTTTCTTCTGTGTGAGTTCGATATCCTCGTCGCCAAGTTGTTGTGGTCGACGAGAGAGACATTTTTTTTCCGTGTGAGTTCGAAGTCCTCGTTGCCAAGTTGTTGTGGATTCCGAGTTGAAATCCGGTACCAATAAATAACAATACGCCAGAAATGAATATATGAAAATAATGTATTAACGTAATAATACAAACTGGTAAAGCAGGTTAGTAGTTCCAGGAACACGGGTTAGTAGCAAAATATCTAAATAGTCTTTGGTATTGAAGTATTGCTGTATGACTTCTTACTGAATCTACGTGATCGCTCACTGTGACTCCTACAACGCTGTTACCTCACCCCTCACTCTTCCGGTTACCTACACCATTTACTCTGTCACTCTGGACTCGACTCTTCGGTCTTGCACTCTCGGGTCTTCACGTGGCCCTAGTATATGTATGTACTGGGTGAGTCCATTTGTGTAAAAAGGGGAGAACCCCTCAACACTATTATTGTCTTTTTTGTTTAGAAAGAAAGAGAGAGAAAGAGAAGGAGAGAGAGAGAGAACAATACGCCAACAAAGTGATACTGCAGTCTAAATATACGACACCCAATATACCAATCATGACGATTAGTTTGATAAGGATATACCAAGAACACTTATTGCAGCAATATATGTGCGATATGGCGACAGGTTTTGATAAAAGCAGTGCATAACCTTGCAAGTCTCACCCAGGTAAAAAGATTGAGTAACCCAGTCCGCTCAGACGATCGACGATTGAAGATGTTCCCCTGCATCTAGACGTAACTCCTAAGTTACTTTAGTGGCCATATCGTTCAAACCGCGTAGTTGAAATACCTTCAGGTCGAATAAACCCAGTCCGCTCAGCCGGTCTCCGATTGAGGGTGTTCCCTTGCATCTAGACGTAACTCCTAAGTTACTTTAGCGGCCATATCGTTCAAACCTAGTTCGAAATATTTTCAGGTCGAGTAAACCCTGACCGCTCAGTTGGTCTCCCATTGAAGGTGTTCCCTTGCATCTAGATGTGACTCCTAAGTCGCTTTAGCGGCCATACCCTTCAGACCTCGAAGTTAGAAATACTTTTGGTCCAGTAACCCTGTCCGCTCGGTCGATATCCGATTGTGAGTGTTCCTAAATATCTCCATGTGACTGCCAATTCGTCTTGGCTGCATCACAACTCCAGATTTAAAAAAACACACTCCTATTGACATCCAGCCATGATGCTTCTCCAATCATGAGCAGTGCATCAGCCCCAAGTGACATGCCCAAACATTTAGGGTCAGGCAAGTAAATAACAAGTAAATCAGTTTAGTTTTGACCTAGATAATTACTACAGTACATCTTAATTCACTCAGACAACGCATGTTTGGTACACTTCGACGTTGTGTAATGGTTAGAAAATTGGTGCCGCTAGACGAGTGCAACTGAGTAGTGAGTTCGTTCCTCACTGGGTGCTCAATACATAATGCCTTATGCCACAACTAAGCTATGCTTAATAAATCACAACAAAACATGTAGATATTAACACCTCCAATAAATTGATATCACAAGTCATAACAGCTATGTCAATTGTAGCATCTGCGCATTTATTATTATTATTATTTCTTTTGGTATCTGTTTATACTCATTTACGTCCGGGTTCCAACAAGAGACCTAAGGTCAGAAATGGCATCACGACATTTTCCATTGAACATTTTCGTAAAAAAAAAAAAAAACAAATAAAACAGCCTAAGAGCTCACACATTTTACATAGGTCTTCGTAAAGTGTGAGATGTAATTATGAGGACACGTTTTTTTTTGTTTTTTTTTTTTTAAGGCGGTTAGTCTATCAGAACCTTTTGTAATCGAACCCAGGGACCCAATCACCACTGGAATTGTTGGTATCTTCATGTGCCACATTTTTAAGATATCTACTTCAAAATCTTTGTAGTTTCATAGTTTTTTGAAGATCTTCAAAGATACATTATAGTTTGCGGGAACCACCATGTCAATAAGAAAATACATTCTGTTTCTGTGGTCTTTGATCACTTTGTCTGGCCAATTACCTTTGATTGTTCTATCTGTGTGTATTGTAAAGTCTCATAAAATTGTTACAGATCCTATGTTCTTAGCCGAATCTGGATGGTGTTCACGCTAATTGCTTGTAGTTTTCTTCCCATAAAAGTTGCAGTTCTTCCAGTGCAGATATTGGCCGACTCTGCATTTGAGGTCAACACAATTTTTCATTATGCTTGCTTGATATTTTCCAGTGAGCAAGCATTTGTCCTATTAGTCCTTCAGTTTTAAATTTTAAACCTGCTCTATGTAACCATTGATAGTTATGGAGTTTATCTACATCAGCTTCCTTGGCACGGAAAGAGTATTGACCATAAAGAGATTTATCTTGCCATCGTTTCTGCATTTGATCCTTTGATTTTGCCTTCTTTTTAAAGTTCTTTACCACTGCAGCATTACTTTTATTCATAACTAAAATATGTTGTGGAGAGCCATGATTGCTCAGATCCTGGACTAGGGAGAAATAAAAAAGATCTTTAAAAGTTAGCAATGAATGACACTTCCAGCGATAAGGTTTCAAAGACGTCGTTAATAGATAGTGAAATATTGAAGGGACTAAATTATTCTATTTGCTAATCAAATAGTGATTGCATGCAAGTTTTTCATAGACTTATCGTTGTGACTGGTAGTGTTACATATTTTTATGTGAAGAGAAGAAAATGTGAGGATTATGGTAGTAGTAGTAGTAGTGGCGGTAACGATGATGATAACAGACATTTATTCTTCCTGATTTAGGTATTCTGGATTTAGCTATTATTACTACTACTACTACTATTATAATTATTATTGTGGTAGTAGTAGTAGTAGTAGTAGTAGTAGTAGTTTAATAAAATTATAGCTGAAACTATATAATCTCAAACGCGGGAAATCATTGCGTGGAGTGAAGACTTCTTGGTGGTTTTCCCTGTAAATCTGCAATAGGATAAAATTATTCACCTTTCATATCAATCAAAATATTTCTACCATTCCCCAAGGATTGCGACATCTGGAATTGGTTATGCCCATTCATTCTCAGTTTTAACGCAAACATGACACTAGTAACACGATGCCGCCATTTTGAGAGACGCCACGACAAATCGGGTCTCATTAGTAGAGGGCGCTGTGTTCGCTTATCCTTTGACATTTTCGGCGGGAGAGAAGGGGTATTGATAGAGGGAGGCAGGCGAGAAAACAAACCGTGTGCTTTGAGAAGCGTATTGTTTTTAACGCCTTCCTGCTTTCTACTGCAATACATATTTATTGTATAATTTATGGAGGTATAAACAGTTTGCTTTTTAAGGAGTGGGGGTGTTCAGTTTGGTATAAACATGGTTATTCAAAGCACGAGCTTATGGGCAAACACGTAAAGATTATTAAAATTGCATACAGTATTCAGTTTTTTATTTATCAAGCCTAGCTCAGTGTATTGACTGCCATATAGGAGGAATGTACTCAGCTACTGGACAGTTTCGTCACAGATGAAGAAGAGATTTGAGGAAACAGAAATGAGGTTCTACAGAAGGATACTGAGAATACCATAAACTAAACAACCTGAGCAATGGCGAAGTTTTAGAGAAAATGGAAACAAATGGATACTTATACTTAGAATTAGAAAGCGACAATTGAAATTTTAGGATGTATGATAAGGAAAGACGGCTTAGAAAATTTGACACCCACAGGACATCGATGCAAGAAGGACAGAGGAAAGCAGCATATAATCTAACCTACCAAACTAGCTCGTGTAAATGACTGGCAGAACAAGAATTAAGAGAGATTTACTATGGGGGAACAAAGAATAGGAAATTGTGGAGAGCCATTATCGCCCACGTTCTGAAGGGACACGGCACATAAAAGATGCTCAGTAAAATACACTACAAATCTAAGGCACTCTTAGAGAATATTTGTTAATGCTTCATTCATGGGACAATATATATACCAAACAGATGGTGGATAATTGAATGACAAAATAGAACAATCACTATGTGACACTTTTCGATCTTCAAAAGGACTTCTTCAGAGTAAATAATATTTTTTATAGATGGGATCATATACGTGTAACAGGGAGGGAATGAAATACAACGTTGATTATAATTATACATCGAGAGATGCGCTGAAAATGCAGTGACGCTAAACTTTGAATTTTAAATTTCTAGCATCCGATGAGTCTAGCTACACAACCTAGCCAATCTCGTTCACTTTCCAGCTGCTACGGTTTTTTTTTTATCACTGTTGTTTATAAATACAATTCTCGCATTGTAATTGCGGTAGTTTTGTTGAAAAAAAGGGTTAAATGTTTATGTGTGCGTTCAGTGAATTTCACTTGGCAGTGCTCAAATTTTAAGAACTTTGTTCAATGTTCTCCCTAGTGTGAAAATATCAAAATAATAGTTCTGTAGACGTTGAGTAAGAGGGGAGCTAAAAAGTTATCATCCTGATTCATTTTTCTGATCTCACAGCATTTAAATGGCCAAGCATCAGAAGACCGATTTTGAAACAGGTCGAGCCGATACCTTTTCGGCACCTCCTTGTAGTATATTGTACTCTCACCAGAAATCAAGGGGCAACAAAGCTACTAGATATTCCATTAATCTAGTCCAGGCATTGGGCCACATGATCTATGGCTCACCGCAAGGTGGGACGCACTACTATAAAAATGCAAGGTCATTTTTCATAGTAGATACCTCAGCTATTTTCACTACAGAAAACCATAGGTGTAAGCTTAGAAATGGTAGGAAAGTTTTATTTTTTAGAAAATATTTTTTATAATTAAAAAAAATTGAAGTTTTGGTATGATATTATCACTGATGACATTGTGATTATCTGATGTCGCTATGGGATTTAAAATGAAAACAATTCTCCTTTAGAGAAAAATTCTTATGAACAACTTCTTTAGAACCACAAGGAAACCTGTTTCAAAAGCAAAAGATGTTTACGCGCGTGATCTCCCTTAGTGAAAATTGCCAATGGTTTAAAATACCGACAACGTTAGTTCCCCGAAAGTTTACAAAATTCAAGAAACATTATACTTAATCATTGTTTATGTATACGGTTATGTATGAGAGAGTGTGTGAGTGAACAAGTGAAAATGAAACAAAATAAAATATTAAGAAATGTTATTTTGCTTATGGAATTAAACGTGCCATTCAGAAAGGTCAAATGGGACGTATGTGACCCGCGGGCTGCAATTTGCCCAATGACTGCTCTATCAGTCAATGCTATCGTCTGGATTGCTTCTGTTCGTCCTTGAATTTACAGTTATTCCGTCCTTTTTATAAGAATGTACGATGCTGTTTCAAGACGGTTCACTACATTCACATGCTAGACAATTTCTCTCGACAAAATAATTTTGCACTTTTATGAGTTTAGCATTCGCCCGTTCATCCAATATCACTGCCACATCTGGTTCGGCGATTTAGTTTTATATCTAGAGATTCTTGATAAAATTCAAAGAAGAATCGGCAACGTTATCGGTCCTGATCTGGCATCTTGGCTTCAGTCATTTTTCCACCGCCGTAACATAGCTTCCCTTTGCTTCTTTTATGAATATTTTCATGGTAATTGTTTCGATGAGCTATATTTTGTTGGTACCTCGACTTCACGAATTTATGGGCAATACCAGGTTAGCAACTAGGCCTCATAATTTCACTAAATTGCTAGATTTAACAATAAGTTTTATGCTGACAGCCAATTTTATTTTTAATGTAATTTGTGTAACCTATCTAAACTACCTGAAATTACTTGTTTTCAAGCGAAAACAGATTTTGACTACTTTTTATGTGTTTTCATTATTTTACAAACAATTTTTTAATACAACTTTATATAAGCTCCCTAAACTAGCTAAAATCACTCATTTTCAAGCGAAAACAACTCAATTTTGACTACTTTTTAGGTGTTTTTGTAACTTTGCAAATATCAAATATGCTGACAGTTTCTTCTCTCTCACTTCTCGCTTATAGAACTTCCGGCTTCTTGCCAACTATGATTTTCGAAAATTTAAATGCAATGTCAATCATCATCATCTTCTGTCTCCCGTTCTTTTATTGAACTCTCTCTGTTTCTTTCATTCTTCAGCAATCCATTATACCCTAATGGCTTTATTGACTTGTTTGGTGTGAAATGATTAAAAAATTAAAAAAAAAACAACAGGAAACACTCCAATGTCGTTTGGCATAATTTTTAACTTCATATTCCATTTGTTTTTCCCCAATTTCTATAGTCGGATCCAGATATTATTGCAAGCTTTTTTTTTTTTTACCCTCCTCGATTTCAGTTTCTTCTCTGTTGGAATAGAAACATCCGTTATACGATAGTTTTTCTTTTCTTTGTTTACGAGGGTTAGAATTAACTTCATTATGTTTGCAACATTTGTCTTGTGTTTATCAATGGAGATTAAGAACAGGTTTCCTCAAATCGGAATCCATACAATATCTTGATTCTACTGTTTTTGATATGGTTCCAAGTGCTCCAATTATTATACAGCCGACCGTCACCTACTTGTTCCACCGTTTCCTTATTTCCCAGTTAAGCTCCCGGTATTTTCTCAAATGATTTACTTTTCATTTTTACTCTGCGATCTGAAGTCACAGCTTGTCTCGTTTTCTTAGGTAATTGACTGATAAAGAAGAAAAATTCTATGAAATATGGTTTGTCCTCTAAAAGGACTTTATCAGACTAAAGTAATGTTTTAACTGATGGAATTATGTATAAATGTATATATGGAATTATGTATATATGTATATATGGAATTATGTATAAATGTATATATGGAATTATGTATAAATGTAGTGGGTGAGCAGTGCTTATAAACGTACACCGGTTATAATTATGCATCGAGAGGAAACGTTAAAGATATAGGAACGCTACATTTTAAATTTTGAAATTTTGGGCGTCGGACGTGTCAAGACGTACAGCTCAGTCGATCTCATTCGGTTTTCCAAAGTTTTTTTTTGTTGTTGTTGTTTTTATCGCTGTTGTTTTTAAATACCCCAACAGAAGATGACAACAGAAGATTTTTTTAAAAAGATGAAATATCAGAAAATAGACGCAAATTTACCGTGGGTGATTCTGATATTAGTGCAATTTCTATACATTTTCGCCTTAGTAAATTAATTTATCTTTTAATTAAAGCAATTTTTTAAAATCGAAATCATGGTTATTATCGATGACAGCGAGAGTTCCGTTTACTGTTAGAACAAATCATTTTCCACATATTTTACGTTTTTATTTCTCTATTTAAAATTTGTAAATCTCCTCTCAGTTTTATGGACATGTCTTTTAAATTGAGAGAATAATAAAAACACCGATTCCCTTTTGCTTCGAATATAAAAAATTGGATAATAATAAATATTAAGCCTTGACCATTAAGCAATTAATATTACTTTCAATGTAGAATAAACGTCAGACATTTTTCTTCGTTGCAGTGTTTCATTCTCTCTCTTCCAGCCGAGTTGCTGAAAAAGATTAGCATAGATCCAATCTGATTCAACCAGGCAGTTTTTGCTCAGCCTCTCGAAAAAAGGTAATACACTTACTTTTATTTTTTGCAATCATCGTCCTTCAGAGCCGTTTACAAAATCACAACAAAAGCGGGAAGGTCTGAAAAATACAAGGAAACGAGAAACGGAAGATCTGATAATAATTGGAAATAAAATGTCATGAAGAAAGAACTCCATAAAGTATCCTCACCAAGGTTAACCCATCTCATCAATGAGTGTAGTTTGTAGTCGAATTGCTTGAAGTGAGAGCCATCGAATAAAAGAAAAAAATGTCGATTTTTATGGCTAACAGAAAAGCAAACAACAATGAAAAGTCCACAAAAGACAATGGGATACATTCAATGTCCTGACTTGAATGACGTTCCAAAAAGAAACATTGAAAGCACGAGTTTCCTTACATGGCAGACTCTTGTCGGACACAGACGACTGTTTTACCCAAACCAAGAAAGATCAGCAGACAAAATACAGTATTGTCTCTATCGAATACCAAGGACGGCGGTGGACCAGAGTGATAGGATATGCTTATTTTCGCCAATGAGGGGAAATGGTGACGGGCTCTAATTGAACGAATGGAGGTTCGACATACTGTTGAATATTAAAGCCTTCAATTTCATTCCCAATTTCATTCCCAAACATGAAGGACTCGAAGACGCGAATTATCGTCTCTAGAAAAAAAAAAAAAAAAAAAAAACAGTATGCTGGTACTGTGATGGAACAATAAAATTTTAGTTTTATTTGAAAGATAATCCATATGAAAGATAAAGATAATCCATATGAAAGATAAAGATAATCCATATGAAAAGAAAAATAAATTTCCGTATGTAAATAAAGTTTTAGAACATTTTAAATCATTAGCATTTTGACTCACTCATAGACTCGTCGAACATCCATTATAAACGAGAAATGTAAACAAAAAATTTTAAATCTCTTAAAAATCCAACATTTGTTCTAGGGATGTGTTTCAAAGTAAATTA
Organism: Acanthosepion pharaonis; assembly: GCA_903632075.3. Lineage (NCBI taxonomy): Eukaryota > Metazoa > Mollusca > Cephalopoda > Sepiida > Sepiidae > Acanthosepion > Acanthosepion pharaonis. Next base: position 4,778,744 of record CAHIKZ030000646.1, read on the forward strand.
GTAAATTTAAGGAGTAATCAACTGACTGTTGTAAACGAAATGCTTACTTTTTGCTGAAAAATAAAGTTTATTTACGCACAGTGGCCTGTGAGTTGTCATCAAAGTAATAGGTCGACAACAGTAGTTTTCTACTGCAATCACTTACTCTTAAAAGGTCCGTGAAACTTAAAAAAAGAAAGAAATACGGAACATCAGCGGTGCAATAATCAAGAAATTGGTATTTATGTTTAAAAATAAATTATCTTTAACCTTATCTAACCAATACTTTAAGAATATTTTTTTTTATTCTATACGCTTTTATGAAACTTAGTAAATTGTGTAAATTTATTTTTTATACTACAGTCAAAGTATAAAAAAGAAATTAGTTGAAAGCTAGTGAAAAGATACTTTGGAGTTTAATCCATTGCTTTTATTTTTTATTTTTATTTTTTATTTTATATTTTTTCTTGTCTGTTTGATGTCATAAAATATCTAGTTGCATCCGATGAGATCTTTTGTAATTATTGTGAATTTAAGTAAATTTATTAAATAACGAAATTGCTAAAGATAGAAAGATGGGAGAAATTGATAATGGGTTATTGAATTGATTTCTTTCAATATGATATCTTTCAGACTTAATTGTTATAAAAAAATTGTTCTATACCGTACCAATGAAGACTAATGGGTATGCCCCAATCCTCATAAATATGTTGGACAAGTGGGAGAAATATGCTGTCTAAGTAGTCCACCACTAGCAGTGGTTTACCTACTTCACAGCACTGGTCAGTATTGTATTTTGTTGATGTTATAAAGATGACCATTTCATTTACAACCTCCGTTTTGGTTATTCCTCATTCAGTAACCCTTTCTAGGTTACAACAAAAATTATAATTACCTTCAAACATCATGAAACCATTTTATAAAGCATTTAAAATGCTACCGACAGATTTTTTTTTTAAAGTCAATATTTAAGCATGAAAATACAGACACGCAAAATAAATGAATTTGTATCGATGAATTGGAAAACTTACTGATTGGGAATGTTAGATATTAAAGTGATATTAAATTAATATTATATTAATTTTCCGATAGGGAAAAGTAGTCAGGAAGTAATTCAGAATTATTCTGTTTTTGAACTTCCGTATAAAAAATAATCTAACAGTTGTCAAATTCTCCAAACATTCTGATTTGGAATTGCATGAATTTATTTACTGAATATTTTTATATTTTCAGTGATTTTTCTTTATAAAATTATAAAAGAATATTTGTAAAACCCCCCTAACTTTTAAAATATTCACGATGTATTAAAAGAGGATAGGTGAGTGACCAAAAAGAAAAGAAATACTCACAAAGTTTTCTAATAAAATAAACGTTTCGGTATACAATTCATTCATTAATGAATAAATGCTGAAAATTTCATTTAAATCTGATAATTCTCAGATTTTTGGTATTAAGAAAAAAACAGTGTGTACCGTTCTTTTTCTTTCATATTGACGAACAAAGCATCCATTTTGATGGCACCTACCATACATTATGTCAATTCTCACAATTGATGGTTAGTCTGTTTGCCATTATAATCCGAGTATTTTTTGTTAAAATGGTACCTGCCAGTAATAAATATTTGTTGTACTTCTCGTTCTCTTGGGATCACCTCGCTGTATCGGTTAATTACATCCGGTAAGAAGATGCACCCTTGCCTTATACCTCTTTCTATTTTCATGTACTTGTTGAATTCATTTTCTATGCAGGCGTTTTGTTTTGAGCAAATATTCTGGATTAATCTAATATTTTTCTATTTAAAGCTACCACTTTATAATGCTCAATTTTCAGCTTCATTTCACAAAGTTCACTGTAAGATGAAATAAATAAATGATATTACATTTTCTCTAAACTAATGTCCAAAACAGTCATGGAAAAACTTTGGCCTGTGTGCCATATACGACCCGTTTAGCTTTCTGAATAGCAGGCCTAATTTAATGAAGAAAATGACGTTTATTAAAATTTTGTCTTCTGTTTCATTCTCACTTGTTCACTCACATTCTCTCTCACACCAAGAGATTGAGAGATGCTGGTATCAAATGGAAATAACTATTAAATGACTGAGTAACCACGCTTACTTATTAATTCTCGCTCTGTTTTGGGTACAATTCGACTAAACCATATACATAACAATTATTAAGTATGTTTCTTGTATTTTGTAACTTTTCGATGAAGGTAACGTTCTCCGCATTTTAAACCATTGTCGATTTTCATTAAGGAACATCATACATGTAAAAATGTTTTGCTTTAGAAATGAGAAACGTTCATATCTATTTTTTACTCTGGAGAAGAAATTTATTTTTTCTTTTAAAAAGATATTTTTTCTATTTTCAAATCAATAAGTTACACACAAATCACTCACAGCAGCATGTGTTAATCTCAGTGTCATCAGTGATAATATTATACGAAATCTTCAATTTTTACATTGTAGAAAAAATATTTTCTCCAAATAAAAAAATACCAACTTTTTCCCCATTTTCTTACGTGTATGATCTTCTGTAGTGAAAATTACTTTCAATTTTTTATTAGTGCGACCCACTTAATGATCAGCCATATGTCATGCGGCCCACTGGTCGAAAAATGTTGCCCACGGCTGGTCTAAGCCTTTGGTTGGGTGTCCACTATCGTACCGCACATGACATTTTGGATCTGATGAGTGAGACCTCCTGACTACCAATTCCATAGAAATGGTAATAAAATCAATGGAAGGGGGCTGAGAGTTTTAAGAATAAGGAAGCAGAAAAATTCAAAGCCATTAAAACCTATCTGTTGAATTCCCTTCATTTAGCTTTCTCTTCTCGGTTCGCTGAAAACCGAGTAGTCAGCACGTTCAACCCCAGACAAAATGGAATACTGTACAATGATAGCAGACCCACCACGAATATCTAAACAAGTCACTTTCTGGGGCTTTTTTTCTAATTCCTTTATGAAAAAAAAATCAGTAATTCGTTTAGTGCGACACACTATCTTATCAATACAGATGCTTTAAAAGAGATAGACCAGCTGGCTATAGAAATGTTTCCTTTAGGTGACAATAAAATTATTTAGATGTAGTGTAGGATCGTTCATTCGCTACCAGGCATGTACATTGATTTTGATGCTAAAAACATTACTGACATTCTCTAGAGAAGCAAATCATGAAACGACTGCTGCTAATTAACCTTATACTGTATATACAGACGTATAAGTCTATTCGGCATAAAAGACGACCGTTAAAAGTTTCAAGTTTATGTCGTTATTTGTCGTATAGGTTTAACCGAAACACAAGTATCGGATTAACTGTTTCTCGGATAGCTGATATCAGTTGATGCTTACGTCTTGTTTTTTTATTTTTTTTATTTTTTTTTGGGGGGGGAAGGACGAGCAGCATATGATACATATTTTAGATGTAAATAATTAACCAATTATATAACCACACAACAGTTCGCTAAGCGAACAAATTGAATAACGAACGATTTTTCTGAAGAAAATTAAATTCGCCTAACGAGCTGAAATTTGAGCAACGAACAGCGAGTGGACTACGCATGCGTAAAAATCGCTCACACACACTCAGTCTACATATTATACTCGCTGAATATCGTAGGCTTTGAACTTAGCTTGAAAATCCTCATATTTTGTTTTGAAAATAATATTTTTCATAATACTTTTTTCTTTTTTTTTTTTTTACAATAAACGTAACCATGGATTGACAGAAGCGAGTGTGAAATTAAAAAGGAAATCATTTTTATATATGAAAGTGGAACAACTGTTAACAAACTTGGGGTATGGAATGGCGAAATCAATAATCTACTGATGTGATACTAAAAAACAAGGGCGAATTTTTTAAAAAAAATAATGTACGGGTGGAAGAATAACCACACTTTCTAAATCACGTAATAAGGATGAATCAAAAGTTTTCTGGCAGATAAAGAAATAATCACACTTTGTAAACAACATAACAAAAGTGACTTAAAAAAGTATTTGGGTGGATAAATGAATAAACGATTGCTGTATATCAGAAACTTTATTCTCGCCCATTTCTCAGAGAGCTTTCACATTTAAAAGGTCGACTTATACGCTAGGTTTAGGGAATATGTTAGAGACTTTGTATTTTAATGGTGGTGATGAAGTATTTTAATGGTGGTGAAGGAGTCTGTCACTATATGGCACAAAAACTTGCATTTCTTATCTTTGAAGATCGCCTTTGACTGAATCTTTAACTTAACTTTTTTCTTTCACCCTGTTTCAAGACGCTGATATGATATTCATTTGTAGACACAGATAAATACATTTAATAAAACGGGAACGCCATCTTTTGGTTGACTGTTAAAACTTCAGGCAACCATACCGCTTCTTACTGAATCTTTTCATTAAAAAAATCGTTTAATGAATCGAAACTTTACATATATCTCAGACGATGGGTTGGCTCCGAGTAGTGTACAGATTTTATTTACAATAGTTGAAGTATGCGGCAGTGTGCAGGAGAGAATTATACGTGTATGTAGACACCAGGTAACTTATACCTGCATACAAATGTACATGCTTGGGAATACCAGGTGCTATAAGTTTGGATTTGCCAGTAATGTCATAGAAAATGTCTCGGAATTGTTAATCGGAGAGTTGAGTTCCAGTTGCGATCGGGTTCGTTAAATTCACTTAGCACTGGAAAAAGTATGAATTAGCTTTTTCTCTCCCCGCTGTAAGTTACTTGGTAACACTTGTATCACGAGAACTATTATTATCTCTCCCAACCCCAAAATTACATACAAAATATTTAGATTTCGGCATTAAAAAATCCATAGAAGTTGATAAGACGCTAAACAAAAACAATGAACCAACAAATGTAAATACTAACTCTGCTTATTGGTACAGGGCTGTTCTTTAGGGGTAAGTAGTAAAAATTAGACTCATTATTGATAGTGTGCAAGAACAGGTTACTAACCATACCCCTATTTTATCGTTGCCTTTTTTTAAAAATATTTTCATGTTAACTTAGGTACCTTCATGAGATCGCTAAAAAGAGTATAGCATGACGAAAAAGACGCCAAACTTGACGAAAACAAAATTTATCGTGTAAATGTTTATGATATTATTAAGAGGAAAGATCACAGTATTTTGGGGGTATTTTTTTTTTTTTTACATTTTTTAATCGTTCTTAGCACGTCCAAAATTTTCGTTAAAAATCTTGTTTTTTTTTAGTCAGCAAAATTGACAGATAATCAATCACGTCAGCCATTTTTTTCAATTTTATAAAAAAATGGAAATCTCAGTTTGAAATTCTTTTAAAAATCAATTATAATTTTTTCAAAAGTTATTTTGAGAAAATCAGAAATTATAATTATAAAAGACATTTTCATGACGTTTTGATAGCTTACGTGAGGATAATTCCTTCTACAGAAGGAGAGAAGTGAAATTATTTAGATTTAAGTGAACAAATTATTTACCTCACTATTTTTAAGGAAAATTTTCAGCGCTCTAATTTTTTTTTTGTTTTTGTACTTAGCTTTCACCTTTACGTTTACGATGCTTTATGGAAAATATAAAGAAATTAAAATAAGACTGTTGAGAGTGAGATTAAATTTCATAAGAAAGGTATCTAATTAATTTATAGGTCCCTTTCTTATTAAATTTTATCAGAAGTGTACATAAAATACAAATTTAAATTTCATAAGATGATACTGATACTTGTAGGTACCCTTCTCAGTTGAAATTGAAAAATCAAATTAACTTCTCCACACGTGTTTCGCAAAAATAAATCTGTCTCAAAAGGACATTTACGAAACTGAATGCGGCTTTTAACTAGAGACTTTGTAATCGCAGATTCAACTATAGTAACGCCGTTGAACAATACTGGTGTCAGACGCCTTCGAATAACACTCGCACTAATATTACTTGCTCGATAATACTCGCTCTAAAAGTAACCAGCGAGTAGCGATCTGAATAGTAATCTGTATAGTGAACAGTATAGAGAAATAGTATAGTGAATAGTATAGAGAATAGCGATCCGTATAGTAATAGAGGATAGTGTAGAAATAGTGATCGTTTAGACGTAACGCTAATTTCCATATATACATTTCCTTTACCGTCACGTGATCTACTTATACAAAATGGATCGCCTGTGTTTGCTCTCTGGTGATCTGTGTTCAAACTCCAGTGTTCGTAACGACAATTTATTCCTATATAAAAACTTTCTAGATATTTAAATTTTTGTACCTGCGTGATTTTGGCGTCTTAAATTCATAGTTCACATCTTGAGCTCTTGCTTTTGCTGAAAACCATACAATCATATCTTATATCTTCTTACAATTGATGTTTAGTCCTTTCTTCTTGCTTTCCATTATTACCTTCTGTAGGAGTTCCTGTAGTTTACTTTCTGTGTCATTTGCATATCTTATGTTGTGGGCACCAATAAGGACTTCTAATTCTCTCTAAAAGTTGATTAAGACCGGTAAGAAAACACATCCTTGTCTTACGTCCCTTATCTATTTTTGTCCATTTACTGAAATCATTTTCTGTCCGTATGCATGTTGTTTGTTCCTAGTATAGGTTCTGGATTATTCTAATATCATCCAAAATAAATGAAGCTTACCCAGCAGTTCAAATAGTTCTTTGCGATGCACTTTATCAAACGCTTTTGTATAATCTATAAAACACAGGAATACATGCTTCTCCATTTGTATTACTCTATTTTATATCATTCTGTACATAAATATTGCATTCCTTGTTCCAGTGTTTTCTGGGTTGTTTTTTTTTTTTTTTAAACAAAACCACTCTGTTCTTGTCCTATTTCTCCTACGAATTTTATTCATCAGGATTCGAATAAGTTTCGTTGTGCGGTTCATTATGCATTTATTTGCACTTGGCTTCTTAGGTAGTGCTATGAAAATTGATCTACTTATCTTTTCCGGTATATTTTATTTATTATGTCTGTAATTTTATCAATGCCGAAATCATTTAAAGCTACCAGCATCTCTATTACAATTCCATCTAGTCTTGTTTCTTTGTCCCTGTTTAATTTGTCCAGTGCTGATTTTAGTTCAGATTTTAATATTTCTGGTCCTTCTATGTTTTGTGTATATTTTTCTGTATTAGGGCTTCTCTTTCACTGTGGAAGAGTTCACTGACGTATTAGTTCCATCTTTTAATCATTTTTCTTTCTCTTTTATCAGCGTTCCTTCTTTTGATTTGTCTTTTTTGCATCCTGTCGATGAGCGCATCTTTTGTCCTGGTTCACTTATTCTTTTATACATATTCGCCTTATCTTTGAGGTTCATTCTTTTTATTTCTGCACACTTTTGGTTGAGTCATTCCTTTTTTGCTTGCCTGCATTTGTTTCTAATTTCTTTGCGTAACGTGCTATATTTTGGACCAGACCTTGGCATCTTTACTGTATCTTTGTCATCATGACAAGAATTTCCTGTTATTCATTCTTTTTTTCTTTTTCTAGCTTTCTTTAGGATAATCTCGTTTGCTGCTATTATTAAAGCTTCCCATAATGTGTCACACATCGAATTTCCTTTTTAATTTTGTTTATTCTGTTTTTAATACTGTCTGTATAACACCTCATTCAAATTGGGGCAATCAGAAGTTTGTCTTATTGCAAGTTGGGTGCTGCTTTGGCCCTTTTCAACTTCCATTGTTTTACTCTAATCACTGCTAGGTGGTCGCTCCCACAGTCATCACTTGGGTATGCTTTTGGTGTAAAACTACATTCCTGAATCTCTTATTGATCGTTATGTAGCCAATTTAATTCTTCATTTCCCTTCCTGGGCTTCTACTTGTTCATAACCGTCTTGGGTGTTCTCGAAACCAGATGTTGATCGTTCGCCAGGTACGACTGGACCCATTTTTCTCCACGTTCATTACGGTTTCCTAGTCTGAATTTGCCAAATAATTGAGTTCATTTTTTAATACAATTTATTTGCTCTACAATGAAAAGAAAAAACACTGACGATAGATTTACCGATGATGTATTTGGCGACCGATGGAATTACCATGAGACGATTTACCAGGCGATGTATTTACCGTGAATCAGTCGAGTACTTCCTCGATTACCAGGACGACTTGGAACAGGGTTTGAAAAAATATGTTCGGATAATTTAAAATTCCGGATAATTGAGTACTTAAATTATTGAAAAAGAATGACGAAAAAAGTATTTTTCTGAAAGAAATTTAACATTTATATCATCAAATAAAATTTTCAAACGCTTTGTTCAAGGTTTTGTCCAGTTTATTTTTTATGAAAAAAATGTATCAATTTTTGTCTGAGTCCGGCTGGCTTGGCGTTTTTCTGCCGCTAACTCCCGAAGCTGGATTAAAGTCTATGTACTTGTAAGGGTTGCTTCTGGCAACGAACTTAGACATTTGTCAAATATAATCATTGCTTCGACGTTTAAAATTAAAATTTTGGATTTTGAGTATGGTTTTCTTAATTATCAAAACGCTTGTTTCAGATGAAATATTAGAATGGGTTTAGTTTGGATAATTTAAAAATCTTCAGATGATTTCAAAATTTCTCTTCATTCACGTCCGGATAACGGAAGTTCGTAAAATCAAGATTAGGAAAATCGAGGAAGTACTGTACAGAGAATAAACTTTGCGCGAAAATCACAACTTTTAACACGATATACAAACACAGGCAGATGGCGCTGCATGCAAACTCTAACGCCGAGAGAATCACCCGATAAAGAACATCTTTGCAAGCATATCTAAGAATGTGTATGTATCGTTATCAATTCGTGTGAGCCACAGTTTTTGTTTCGTGTTTACCCTTGAATAAGGCGAAACGATGCGAAGTATAGCAGAATGAAAGTGTGGTGGGAATCGGTAGAGGTTATAAGGTTGGGGTCGGTTGGTGGTCTGCTCGAATTATTGTAAGCGAGTGTTAGGCAGGTGTTCCGTTTGTTTATCACTCTTTGGAATTGGTAGAGGCTGACATTTTATATAGTTCGACCTATGGTCTTTGGAGAAGTCCTCAAGTTTAAAATATCGAATTGGACACTGAATTCACTGAGTCAATGGTGCTTATTCCCAGACTTATTTTATATAACAGGAAGAAGACTCCGCATTTGTTCTATCTGATTATTAAAAATAATGAGACTATAAACTTTTAATGATGTGAACAGAAAAGTGTAAGTGAGCCCAATAATGAATACGAAAAATCGAAATCTCGTGAGAAATAGCGAGAACCGCGTTTCCCAAGTATACGTCTTCAATTCATTACATTTAAAGGGGTGTAGAATACCTCTCATGATGTATTTTTTAATTTTTTAACCGAGTTTCTCAAACTTTATTCATTTGCACGTAATTACTAAATATTTAGAGTCTGACAATCTATTTTTTTATCTATATCCCACCTCGCTTATTAAAAATGGCTAAAACGCAAGTGACTTCAAACATTCTTTATCGTCCATTTTTAACTAGGAAGCATTGTTCCAGTTAAGTCCAGCACCCATTAGAACTCGAGAATGCATGAAAAATCTAGTTAAATGAATGACAATATGATTTCAAAATGGCTTACGATTACAACACTACAGCTGTTATTAATTTATAGCATACGACAGATGAATAAGCACTTTCAGACTGTAAGGTTATAATAGTAACGTCAGTGTATTTTCTGACAATGCAAGACACATGGTAAACATAGTAAGCAGATTCGAACAAGTATATTATTATTATTACTAGCATAGTACTAGTAAAGGTGATGGGATTATTTAGGTATAGCTCAGCAATTCCGGCTAAGATCAGTGTATCTTTGCAATCTCCCTTCTGCCTCGGAGAAGAACGTAGTTTGGAGTCTAAATATACTATTTGTTTCTCTTCAATTCGTGTTTTCATCTTCGGACGTGACATAACATAAAAATGGCGCGAACCTGATCCTGAGCATTCTTGAAAAGCAATTTTCAGTTACTCTATAAGATGAGAGTCCGATTATTCTGACACGATTGGGTTATTGTTCGGGGAACTGGTCAGTTTGTGCCTTTACTCACACTTGATGCATTTGGTCAGCAATTACTCACATTGGATGTATTTGGACAGTAATTTTGCTTAATACATCTTTGATTAAAGATCAACGGATTTTCTTTATTTTTTCTTGTTAATTTTTATATTTCATACAATTTACCTGTTTTTTTTTATGAAAGTTTAAATTTAAATTGTCCATTCAGATTTCTCAAGCCATAACCAAAGAGTTGTTGTTTTGTGCTATGTCAGTTTCATCTGTCTTCAATTATGTTGTCTTCATACATCATGTCAGCTTTTTAAAGTATCGCATCTTTTTCTTTTTGTTTACGAAATATATTTAGCATTCTTGTTCCTAAATTTCATGAAGTTTTATTTCTGATGAGTTGTTTGTTTCTTATTGTTTCTCGTATTAAAATGACTAATTTAGTCGTTTATTATACTTTTTATTATTGGTAAGGATTTTATCAGATTTCTTGTATTGGTTGGGGTAATGCGATTTAACTGAGCTATTTTCAAAAAAATATAAGTTAATTGATGCAGTAATGTAGTATTTGTGTAACCAATAAATGTGCATTTTCAATTTTTTTTTTTTTAGAAAGACATTCTCCAAGTGACAATAAAACAGCAACTATTTGATAATGGCATGAGAGAGGAAAATACACTTTTATATTTAAATTTTCTCGGGAAATTATGTTCGAAATGCTGTTGCTCTTTAACCAAATTTGTAAATTATATATATATATATATATATATATATATATATATATGTGTGTGTGTGTGTGTGTGTGTGTTAAGGCAGCAAGAATTCATTTAAACAAAACAAGTTTTGTTAAATTCAGCCAACACGATCTGTCTGTTTAATTTTTTATTATATTTTTTAATTTTCGAATAATTTGGTGTACATCCAATTCATAATTGAAGACAAACTGTTCGAAGATCATATTTTCGAAGATCATATTTTCGAAGATATGTTTCTGTTTAGATATTTTCAATTGTCTCAGTTATTATCAAGAACTAAATGTTATCAGTATGGTAGACAAGATTTTGTTGACTTAATTCTGGCATTTTGTGGAAGGCTAATGCCAGTCTTTATCTTAATTTTCAATAAATCACATTTCTCGCCGAGATGTGATTATTTTTTGTACACATTCTGTTTCGACTTGCCGCATTTACGTATTATATGACTGACAAAATCTCATCTCTCGGTATGGGTGACATTTATAATATGGGATGTTCCGAGTAGAACGCTCTTCTGAGCAACTTGTATGTTGATGTTACCACAGACATTGTGAGTAAAATTGTCCATTCCTTTTCTCTCGCGCCCAGTGCTCCGATTACTATTGGTACGGACTGAGTCTTCCTTCCCCACATCCTGTTAATCTCTATCTCCAGGTCCTTGTATTTGGACAATTTCCCGATAATTTTCATGGAGGTGTTTCTCTCAGATGTTACTGCTATGTTAATAAACATACACTTCCTGAATTTCTTGTCTTTTATGATAATATCAAGTCTGTTGGCTTTTATTTCCCCGTCAGTTTGAATTGGCATGTCCCAGAGGTAATTTACATCGTTATTTTGTGTTACTGTGTCAGGTTGGTACTCATACTATCTCTCAGTGGTTTCGATTTTGTGCTTCTTCCATATCTTCCAGTGCACATATGTCGCTATCTTGTTATGTCTGTGGGTATATTCATTATTATTATTATTATTACGTATTATTATTATTTAATATTATTATTATTTATTATTAGAATTATGATTTATTAGTAGCAGTAGTATTTATTATTATCCTTATTATTATTATTATTACTTATTATTAGTAGTATTTATTATTATCCTTATTATTATTATTATTATTACTTATTATTAGTAGTATTTATTATTATTATTATTATTACTGGCCAACCATCCAATATGCACCGACTCTTATACTATGCATATGTGCTACAGCCAAACGTGCGTGATGTGGTGGATTTTAATAAAAGCAGTGCATAACCTTGCTGATGTGGCGGAGGTAAAAAATACCTTCAGGTTCGAGTAACCCGGTCCGCTCAGCCATTCTCTGATTGAGGGTGTTCCTTTGCATCTAGATGTGACTCCTAAGTCGCTTTAGCAGCCATGTCCTTCAGACTTATAAAAAAAACAAAAAAAACTCTTCACTCTCAGCCATGATGCTTGCACTCTAATCTTGAACGATGACTATCGGGGTGATGTCTATATGATTTTTCAGTAGGTGGTACACTGGAATACTGGCATATTTTCTACAGAATATACTGCCCTGTCATATCATGTCGATCTTTGTATTCCTTTGGTGTCGAGATTAGACAGCAAGGTATTATTCATTTTTTAGTTGTAATTCTCATTATTTTAATTATAAATACATTTTTGTTATTATTCGCATTAGAATTATCAACCAAGAATTATAACGATCTCAAATCTTTTTCTAATGGATAGCACTTTTACGTCTTTAGCAGTACTTGTGATGTAATGGATATCGGTTCGGTATGAGAGTTTGGGGAGCCGAGTTCGAATTCCAGTCGGGTTCGTTATTCAGACGCCCAAATACCCCCCAGCTATGGAGTTGAATAGTACCTCAGAAAGTAACGGCAACCGATTGCGGGGAAAATTTGCTTAGTCAGTCATGCATCTTTTGATCGCCCAAACGTGTGACTGACTGATCATACAATACTGCTTCTACCATTGTTCCTTAGCACGTACGTTACGCCCTACCATCGGATCAGATAAATAATAGAGCTTTCTGTTTTAATGGCAAGACGGAAGAAAAAGATATATCACAGACGCTGTTTGGTTTCAGTGAGAATAAAGGAAAAAAGTAAAGAAAATGCAATAATGCACTCATGCATTTAACGTCTGCTTCAATGAAATGGAAAACGTTGTCAAATTTTAATCTTTTCGTTTCTATCCCCTTACTTCTTTAGATAATGACCTGCATTAACACTTATGATTGTTAATGGAATCATTTGTTAACGTTGGGAAGCTCAAATATTTAACGAAGCTACGGGTATTTTATAGTCGTGGAAATCACAAGGAGCTCATTCAGCCATTAACTTAAGAGTTATGATCCATGAGAAAATTAAAATAAGAAAATCGTGATTTTTTATGGATATTGCTCGATGTTACTATTATTATTATTATTATTATTATAGTCGTAGAACTCGAAAGAGTTCATTCAGCCATTAACGGAGTCATATTCCGTGAGAAAATTAAAATAGGAAAATCGTGATTTTTTATGGATATTGCTCACTGTTATTATTATTATTATTATTGTTGATGTAGTAGTAGTAGTAGTAGTAGTAGCGGTATTATAATTTGTTCACCTCTTCTTTGATAAGCTCAGATATATAATATCTTTTGCCGGAGGAAAGGCGGACAATTGTTGATGGAAATGTTCTGAATGTTAAAAAGCCAAGGCAAAGTTACTGTCTGGATAATAAGATCCTCACGAGATTTTGGTTATCATCCACAATGTGAAATTAACTTCTCTTTCCTAACTGCCTTGAAATACTGACTACTGATTGAAATGTTAGAATTCACTGCGTACGAACACTGTAGATACTTACCAAGCTTTCGTACACAAAGCCAGATGAGAAAGAAAAAATGAAGTTACACCATTTTCCTCGTGTAGAGTGTCTGACTGCCTTGAAAAGTAACATTCGAAATTTCAACTTCTATTTCACCAACCACATACATCAGTAACATTAGGCTATAAAAAGACATCCATTGAGGTTCAAAGTTTAACAAATAGTATGCGAAATTATGCCAGCTTACTCTGCGAGTGTTATAGGTACCATGTAACCCAGTGAAGGGGGTGGCTAGACACCCACCAGGATTTTAAAAATACAAGGCAGATGAACATTTTGTAGTGTCAAGGACTATCTAGCACAATGAAGTAAAGTGAGCTCCATAGCTATGTATACAGACTGTGCGATGATGACTCGGCATCGCTTGGTGGAGGTCTTCCTAGACTGAAATTAACGGCCAGGTCGGGGGGTTACGCCCGATAGAATCAACTGCCACATGTCCAAAACTAAAGCAAGCCTTCAAGTTGCTTGACATCGGCTGTGGTTTGACCTAAAGAGGAATGGGCTCCACCAGGTCTACTTGCCCAAGACACGTGACGCATGAATGAATAGCTCTAGGGCTTCCGACCCAGGTATGTGGATGGGACTGGTCAGTTGCTGAGCTGGGCATCGATTCCAAGACCACACTTGATCATGGGACTGATGATGATGATGAAATTTGATACTTGGGTAACAGTCCAAAGTATCTCGTCAGTCTATCTCAAAAGTACGTAGGCACTTACAACCTGTATGCGGGTAGGTAAATGATACCAGACTTCTGTGTATTTCTTAATGTTGCCGTTATTCCGTTATTACTTACTTTTTTCTTATTTTTCTAATGAAACATGATTCAGTGCACATTCAGTATTGGAAAGAGCAATAACAGCTAGTGGACTTAGAAACCGATTTTCCTGATAAATTGTTTTAAGAGAAAGATTTTATAAATTTTAGCCGACAGTAGTACTGGCTGCTTGGTCGGTGAATGCCGAATGTTTCTCAATGAGGAAACGGTTAATATTGCCATCAACAGTCAAACATTTACATTGATTTAATCTATAAGTTCAAATACGAAGGAACAATACAGACTTGTAACGAACAATAATTTAAAAAGATGAGAAGAGAAGAAGGGAAAAAAGTAAAGAAGAGAAGAAAAGAAGAGAAAATGAAGAAATGAAGAAGAGAAGAAAAGAAGATACACCAAAAATCTTACTTCGATTTGCTTTTGACTTGTTTACCTGCGATGACTTTATTATTTTTAAAAAAATGCCCTACTTTACACAATCTCTTTCGATGTCGTCCATAGAGTAGTGTTTGCAAAATGGATTCATGAAGTGTACTACTCAGAATGATACAGTCAGAAGCTCATATTTCATTCGGTTTACGAGTACTGTCAAATTCCTTTACTATTTCGGAGCAAAACTATATATATATATATATATATGAAGAAATATAATTTTAAGGTGTGCTATATTTATGGGATAAAGTACTCAACATCAGAGATAGAGCGTATGTAAATATAAATATAAAAGTGAAAATTGAAGTCAATGCTCAGAGGCGACCAGTTATTTCATGCCAGACGCAATCGTCAGGCCGCGAGTGTTGGATTTTTCTCGGATATTTATGTATAATTTATATATATAGGTCAGTCGTGCATTGTGGGTAATCCATTCTGGCGGTTATTTTGGCGGGAGTAGCTTGTTTATTTATTTATTTGGGTTAATTTATTTTACTTGTTTATATTTTCATTTTTTTATATATATTTACCTATTGTTTTCGGTGTTCGATTTATATATATATATATATGTGTGTGTGTGTGTGTGTGTGTGTGTGTGCATATATATATATATATATATATATATATATATATATATATATATAGGCAGCATATTTTTCATTCAAGTATGTTTGATTAAGTAATTTAGACGTATTATGTCTATGTATTATAGTTTTAATCTTTTCAAGTTCACGAATTAATTTCTTGGTCACTATAGACAATTGATTAAGAACAATACCAACATTTTCTTTCAAATACTTTTATTTTCCCAAATACTTTAAATCTCATCTGAGACCATATTTAAGGGGTTAAAATATGTTGTAAACAGTAGCTCCGTAAATTCAAAATATTTTTCACTGTTCATTTACAGCGTTCCAAATTCAAATATGCAAAAGGGGGGGTAACATTTGTAATTTTTTATTTTTTTTAAAGATTTTTACTTTTATTTTAATTTAGTATTTTATATACTACTTTGCTGCTACAAACATTTAAGAACTTTGTTGCTATACTAATAGTTGACTTTATTTATTTTTGGCCGCAAATCTCTCAAATAAATGGCTTCCAGAATTTTAAGGTTTTGCTTATCATTATTTTGAACAAGTATTAGTGCATTTTCGACTAATACCTGTCTAAACTCTGAATGTGGACATGAGTGTTCCTTTAAATCTTCTGAGATTGAACTATGCTCATTCAAGTGAAACGTAAGCCATCTTGTCAACGTCGTCGTTGTAAAACCAACATATGCATTAACATTTTATCAGAGATGCAATCTCCCAAAGGATATTTAAATTGATATACAATGTTAGTTTTTGTAAGATGCTAGTTGATGGAGAAGAATTGGTTTAGACGACTAGGTTGGTTGTATTAAATTTAGTATATAATTAATTTTATTTTTTCACTTGGATCAGTGGGGATATATTAGTGTTTATGAGTCTTTTTAGAAATTTTTCCTCCTGCTTATAGTTAGAATGCATTTGATTACGGTATAGTAGTTTGATATGTTTATAGCTATTTGATGATGCATTATGTTCATTTTTATTTATGTTTATATTCTCAGTAGCTCGTCTAATTTGTTCATCAACTGTGTAATTAGGAAAGTCGTTATTAATGAGGGTTTGTTTAATATTCTTTATTTCAGTATAGAAAATCTTCCTTGTTGAAGAGTTTGCTTTTGCACGGTTTATTAAGTTTCGTATAATAAGATATTCACTTTTATAGTTGAGAGTACAGCACATATTTATGTTAGTTGTTTTTTTTTTTTTATATGAGGAGGTAGTAAATGTATTATTATTATTATTAGTGTCTATCAATACATCAAAAACGGGTTTTATTTTCATTGTTAAGTTCGTATGTGAACTTATGTAAGGAGTTTTTTTAAGTTTTCATCAATGTCTTTGACTAAAATGAGAATGTCATCTACATATCTTAGGTAAATGGAGGGTTTTCGTTTATTTTCTAAGTTAGTCATGTAGAAGTTGGTAAATGTTGGTGCTAGAAAGGAACCCATAGAATCACCATCGCTTTGTATGTATATATTATTTTTATGGTCATACAAGGAACTTCTGTAGTGCACATCAAGAGTAGTTTTTTTAAAATATGAGAACTAATTTTTAATGGAGAGAGAGAGAGAGATGAATTGTTGTACATATTCTTTATGATTATATCTACCTTTTCTCTGACTGGAACGTTGGTGAATAAACCTTCAACGTCAAGTGAGGCTATGGTTTCATTATTAGGTTTTATTTTTTAGAATTTAGAGTAGTTTATGTGTTGATTTTCTGTTGTATTTATTATAATGTATTTATTATTTATTTGAATGTATGGTGTAATTAATTGATTAATAACTTTGGTTAGTTGGTAAACAGGAAAATGGGTTTTGGGATGAGATAGGACGGAGAGGGAAGTTAAGTTTATGTACTTTTTATAATTTTTTTCAAATTTCAGAATTAGTTCTTTTAAGTAATCACTAAATTTACCAAAGTTCATATTCATTTTTATTTTATATCATTTTTTAAAAATTCCGAGTTAGTTGTATAAAATATAATATATAAAATATAAAATAAATATGAAATTCGATAATTTTTATATATATATATATACATATATACATATATATATATATATATATATATATATATATATATATATATATATATATATATATATATAATCACATACGCTTTTGTTATTTCTTGCTATTCAGAATTTGTCCTGATGTACTGGGAAGAGAGAACATTGTAAAAAATATATATATATATATATATATATATATATATATATATATATATATACATATATATATATATATATATATACATATATATATATATACATATATACATATATACGCACATATATATATATATATATATATATATATATATATATATATATACGTATCTACGTGCACACGTGTGTGTGTGTGTGTTTGTACACGCAAGCGTAGAAAAATCAGAGCTATTAGATTATAAAGGCGTTTGTACGGACTTAAAGTTAATCTTTCATTCGCGATACTAATCCCTGTCTCAAGAACGGATCAGCACAAGGCCTTGAAGCGCTGATAGAACTTCGAATTTAATACCAAGTTATGGATTTCGCATTCTTCGCAGTGCGGAAAGGAATGAAAAAAAAAAAAAAATTAAAGTAAAATCTAAAACTATTCCCTTCTTCATTTCTGCGTGGGATTTTAACGTTCTTAATATTCAACTTGAACCCTAAAATTTGACTTACATTTCTTCAGTACTAGCATAGAACACGAAGGAGAGAAAGATGTAGTTGAAAAGAAATAAAAGGAGAAGGGGAAGCTGGTAGACAAGAAGAAGAAGAAGAAGAAGATTATTACCATTCGAAATAACATGATAGCTTTTTCTGCAATGAATCTCTCGAAGCAGTTTTGTAACCGATTTTTTTCTTTTCGTGCCAAACTCACATACACGAAAACATAATGTAGAAAGGTGATAAAAGAATGCCATAAGAATGGCATAGAAACATCATAAGAATGGCATAAAAATGTTATGCAAATGTCATAAGAATAGTATAAAATGACAGATTAATAAAAATGTTAGAATGTGTCATTTAGTCGAAGCCATTACAATGACTTCTACCAATAAACACATTATAACATTCGGCCGTGTTGTACACTGCAACAAAAAATAATCTTTTTTTTTTTTCTTTTTGAAAAAGATTTTACATACTACTATATATTAAACGCACCAGATCACGAATATAAAAAAATAAAGTTTATGATGATACGACTTGATTAATTAAAATGTAAAAACATTTTTTTTAATTTTTAAATTCATAATCTGAAGTTCGTGTTCATATATTACTGTCAATTAAGCACTTCAGATTATGAATTAAACATATATTTTTTATAACAGATTTTCAGAAATCACCTTATATTAGAATATTTGTTTTGTATTCTGTAGAGAGATTAATTCATAATGAATTTACATAGCAAACTGCACCCAGCCATAAGTTTTATAAAATTTAATAATAATTTTATTTATTTATTTTATTTTATTTTATTTATTTATTTATTTATTTTTTTGGATATTTTTGACTGGAGTGTTTAATCTGTAATGATATGAAAGAAAGATTTGAAAAATAATTAATTCTCGTCTTAATGCCTGTTTTACACCTCCACCTAACATTCTAATTCGTACGACATTTTATTGCCAAAATAAAGGGAAAAAAAAACTGTTTTTGATATAACGAATGTTTCAACACTTTTAAAATGTTTACCCAAATTCAATAAGGAAAGATTGCATCGGATCATGACTATCGCATTGTTATCTCTAGTGGGGCCCACTTAATTGAAAATACAGTACTTCCTCAATTATTCGTGCTTCGATTTTCCGGACATCGATTATCCAGATGTGAAATGAACATTGATTGTAACGTTTCCTGTCTGACGAAACAACTCATTCTGTGGTTTTGCTTGTCAACACGAGTCTCGTTCGCTTATACTTCATCATCTTGCGATTTGAAATTGAAATGGCATCGAATTCGAATGAGAAAACAAAATAAAAAGTCTAGCGTTGAGGAGAAATGTTTGTAACATAGTGCAGAAGAAAACTCCAAAAACCGAGATTTTAGTGAAACATAAGGATATTAACAGTGAGGAAAATTTGAACAATTTTAAATGAACGTAGTGCGAGTTGGAAATATCCTAATCCATCAAATCCATATACTTTAGATCAAGTTCGGGAGTTAACGGCAGGAAAACGTGTATCCAACCGGAAACAGATGTTATAAAAAAAAATGATCTGTTCAAAACCTTGATGTTTTCCTAATACAAATGTAAAATTTCTTTCAGAAAATGACTTTTTTCTTCCTTCTTTTTCGTGATTTAATTGACGATAATTCCGTTATCCGGAATTTTGAATTATCCGAACATATTTTTCAACTCCTGTCCCAATGTGTCCGGATAATCGATGAAGTAGTGTAATTCAAAACCAGTACATTTGGGACCCTACTTCCTAACATTATTAATTCTCAATAAATTTCTTTTCCAACAATATACATTTATTTTTTAAATTTTGCCCTAATGACTGTAATTCGGCGTGCCCGATTTTCCATCATTTTGAAAATCGGTATTTTTCGAAGCAAGTTACCGAATTGGTGACTTGTATTCAACGGCATGGCACGTGAAATTAGAACAATCTACCCCTGTGGATTAAATAAAGTTGTCGGTTCGAAATTCCAACAAATATTACCTGAAGAAGGCTGGAGTGTACAACGGCCGAAACGTCGTAAATACGGTAATAAAGATGAAGGCAACAATGTAAATAGTGTATATAGTTACAATACCTCATCTCAGAAATATCGTTGGCGGAACTCGTTGCCGAGTATTGTGGAGCATATCGACATTTCCTTTTGTGCGAAATGAATCTCAGAAATATAGACAGAAGGCCTTCAACGGCCGAAATGTCGTGAATATGACAATAAAGATGAGAACAACAGTTCTAACAATGTAAATAGTTGCAATACCTCATCTCAGAAATATACACAGATTCCGAGAATATATTTATAACGAAAAGTTTCGTAACCTTCTATTCCAGTTTATTGGAGCAACTGTCATGTACCCAGAGTAGTTGTTATGTTGTAGGGTACTGCTTATACTGACCATTCCTTATCATATGCCAACATTCACCGGACAATACCTCATCTTCAACTCCCACCATCCATACAATGCAAAGAAAGAGATCGTCTTCTGCAACAACATCGAGCAAAAGTCATAAGTGGCAACCTAGAGACATAAGTATACCTGACATTATTAATCTCTTGCTAGTTTTTCTTTCATCTTATTTATTGAAAAATACACGTTGCCTTTTACATTCTGCTGAATCAGAAAAAAGAATGCATTTCTGATAAGATTTAAACCCGTATACTTCCACCTAGGAAGTTAAAAACTCCTTGAAATCTATTATTTTTTTCTGGTCCATGCTGTTCACTTTGAGGTCTTAGAGTTTGTTGTGGATTCCGGGATGAAATCCGGTCTCAAATGAATGACAAACGCAGGAATGAAATATTGCAAATAAATATATTGACGTAATAATACAATTGGTAATACGGTTAGTAGATCCAGAAATGCGATTAGTAGCAATAATAATATATATACAGTCTGGGAAATTCAGTATCTAAGTATGACTTCCTTCTGAGTCTACGTGCTCGCAACTGTGACTCCTACAAAGCGGTTACCTCACACTCTCACTGTATCACTGTCACTGTCTGACTGTCACTCCCGGGTATTCACCGGCAGCAGTACAAGTACACACTGGTCGAGTCCACTTGTATGAAAAAGGGGTGGACCCCATAACAGAGTTTTTAAAAATGACCTGAGTATTGCGACAACAAAGGAAAAGACATCAAAATAAGATGAAATAAAAACTATTTTACAATTAATAATGACAATAGTTCAGACATTTCAGATGTAGAATATTCTGATTTTATAAGAAAAACCTTGAGAATTGATTTAACGAAGAAATACGAGTAAAAATATCTAATCATTAATAATTATGACTTATTTAAAAATATACAAGAGAGAAAAAACCACCACACAAAACTTAATGCATTCTTCCTGGATTTAATAAAATAAAACACTGATGGGATCCCATGACTACGGCTGTTAACGCTTGTTTTTATTGTGCGAATGAACAGACAATGAAGTTGTCCATAAATTGATTGGGAGTTAGAGATGTTCATTTTTAAAGCAATAAAAACAGACATAATTAAAAGAGACAAATTGGAACTTCAACTACTGTAGTTGGCAATACGAAAAGAAAAAAAAAGAAAGAAAATGCTATAGAATAAGATATCTGGTTATCTCACCAGTCAAAACTCGACAGTTAAACTTACTGCGCATGTCGACTAAAAAAAGGAAACATGTGAAAGAAAATGCACACGTATCAATATATTAACACAGGTATATCTATGAAAAAATCACATTAAGTCCTAACAACCAATCCTTTTGTTTGCATAGGTTTGCCTATCATCCTGTTCACACTCCTCCTCGATCTTTTGAACAAGAGTAAGGTTTATATCTTGTTTCTTTTCCTGGCTTCTCGCTTCCATTTAAAGTCTTTGCAATCGCTTTCACTCCCAGTAGCTTCTTGCGTCTTAATGGCATTATCACTTTGCTTGGAGTGATGCATCTTACTATGTAACCCTCTACTTCGAGTGGCTCTTAGGCCTTGAACCATTGTAAAAAAAAATAAGGTTAGTTTTCTTGATTTACTATAAATTGTCTTGAGGACTTTTAAGTGTTGGAATGCGATCCACTCTTTTCCTATTGACAGCTCCTGCAGTTGAATTTTCTGTCTGTTTTTCTACTTTAATTAAATAAAAAATTTTATATTTTTTAGTTTTTTTCCCTATGACTCAAGCATTGATACGTTTTCAAAAGAAAATGGGACGTCTGTTTTTTTGTTTTTTGTTTGTTTTTTTTTTTTGTTGTTTTTTTTAAAGCATGTGGTTAAATTATAAAATATATTTAGTAATCTCATGCCTTTATAGCAATGTAAATCCTGACTGGTTGAGTTTGGCAAAATCTGAATTAAAATTTCCTGTCACGGGACAAAATCATCTGACCTTAAAGGGCCTGTTAAGAAAAAAAAACAAAAAAAAAAAAAACATTATTTTTAATTATTGCCTTCTCGCTTAGCTGGCAAGTGTTTAACGTGCTTTCCTTCATAATTACATTGGCTAAAATTCACTGTTGTTTCATTCTTCCAGCCTTTTCGGTTGGAGATTTCTTTTTTCCACTCCACAGCCCAATAATTAAAAAGCAAAGACTTGGACAGCTGACATTGCAACGAACTTTGAGGCCCTCGGCAACACCGTTCTCCTGACAGACTGCTGGCGACGAATTACCATTTTTTGCAAACACTGGACTCATCTCCTTTCATACGAGAAACGCGTCAAAGAATTTTAATTGTACGTCTTTAATATACTGTCGCCACACCCACCTTCATGCACACATACACACCCAAAAATATATATATATATATATATATATATATATATATATATATATATATATATATAAGGATGCAACGACTGCTTCCGTCATTCGCAAATGCAACTGTCCAATCATTCAAAATGACACCCTTCAAAACTTATAACGTTCGCCGAACTATGATTACCATTTCCTCATTGTTTTCTTTTGCTTATTGTTAACAAAATTAGGACTTTTGCTGGAAAAAAATAAAGCTTCTATTGTTAGAAGACAGGGTAACTCATGTCCTCTGCATTGTTATTATTTTATCGTTTAAAAAATAACAGTTCTTTTGTGTCTGTGAAATAACATGTGAGGATGCTTACCTTGAATAGTTTTTGCTGGTTTGGCTAGAGTGTACGAGAAGAGGACTCAAGGGTGAGTTGACTATAGTCTTATAAAAGCTAGTAGTAAGGTTAATTATCCGATATAATATATATATATATATATATATATATATATATATATATGTATGTTATTAAAGACAACAGACATTTGTGTTGAGTATTTTATTGATCGACTTTTGCAAATTACGAATAATTCTTCTCAAATAAGAAGAAAAAAAACGTCAGAAATTGACCAAATTAAATTTCGGAAGAAATATAGTCCAAGCTTTCTTTCGAAATGAACGCTGGCTAATTTCTGACGGAATTTCTTCCTTATCTAAGGATTATTCGTAATTTGGAAAAGTCGATCAATAAAATTAATCGATACAAGATTTTTTGTCTTTAATAACATTTGTCTTAAAGAATATTTACTTTTTTTTTTTTTTTTTTTTTTAAGCATTTCACCCCAAGCAAGGCGGGGAGCCACTAGGACGCAAGGGGTTACAGAAAATAGGAAGATCAGATAGGAGTGATAGAAGAAAGGATGAGGGTAGTAGATAGATTAAGGCAACTGGAGATGTCGATTGACATTACACTTGAATAGCTGGAGATTATAACTCTCAGGGAAACAGGAGAATGGAAGAGAGTTCCACAGGCGAGAGGTGCGAGACATGAAGCTATTAGAGTAGAAGAGACGGCTACATTTATGAGTTTCGACAGTGAAGGGGTGAGAGCGAGATGCCAGCCTCGTAGGGCGCTTGAACTCATGAAGTTTGGGAACCAGCGAATGCAGTTCCTCGGAGCAATTTCCATGAAAGTATTTGTAGAACAGACAGAGGGAGGCGACGGTGCGTCTGTGAGAAAGTGACTGTAGACGAGACGCCAGGGCGGGGCCAACCATATTACATATCCGCTTCTGGAGCCTATCAAGAACCCCGAGGCAAACAGAAGGGGCGCCAGACCATATATGGCAGCAATACTCCATGCAAGGGCGAATTGTGGATTTGTATATCTGGAGGATCGACTCAGGGGAGAAAAACTTCCTAGCACTTCCTAAATACATTTAATGCTCTACTTTGTATTGAGCACATTTTTAAAGTAAATGCTACGAACAGTGGAATTTTACTCCATTTGCTCATTCTCTCATTTGGAGATATATATATATATATATATATATATATATAATGTTACCTATATCGGACATACTACCACCTCCTTGAGTAGACGCCTCATGTGACACTTATCAGGGAAAAGTGCAATAAAAAACATCTATCTACCCACAATCTACAAGACCTTTTTAGAAAAATAGCAGTTGAAAACACTAAAACTCTATGTAAATCAAATTACCGAACACATCTGGCTATAAGAGAGGCCCTGTATATTTAAACATTTCTCTTCTCGCCATCAATTGCCGTGCTAAATATATTCAAGGAATTAGAAAGCCGCTTACTCGAATTGTAGCCGCGCTCAACAAGCGATGGCTCGGAATAAACGCTTCTACTAGTATTCAAAACAGCGCAAAAATAAATCTCAAACAGTCAAAATATTAAAAGAAACTTACACCAAAGCAAAACTCCCTTGAAAAGAGCCATGGAAGTGGCAGATAGAGCTTCGTACAATGGATAATATTGATAGTTTTTGTAATCCCTTACTAGTACCAAACGGAAAAATCAAAGAACGCTGAAAATGTATATATATAAGTAAATGCTAAGAACTATAGATTCTTACTCCATCAAGTTCTTTCTTTTATTTATGTTTTATATATATATATATATATATATATATATATATATATATATATATATATATAAACTAAATTGATAAATATAGGTAAATCTACGAGCGACCGTTCGTATACAAATATATATATATATATATATATATATATATATATATATATATATACACTCTATAGTGTAAGAAAAAAACAGTGCTCAATGTTAAATAACAGAGCTATTTAATATATTAAGAAATATACATACCTTTCACTGATTGCACATCTCTAAGTTTCATATGTTTTTGTGTTCATCAGGTACGTTTTTAAAATGTACCTGACGAATACAGAACGTATGAGTTATGCAATCAATGTAAGATATCATGTATATTTATATTATATATATATATATATATATATATATATATATATATATATATATGGGGTAATAAAAATATTTGAACACTATGAAATCTTTTAATTAATATAGTTATAACGTATGAAAAAAATTGAAATCCATACAATATTTCTGCACCATTGCATAATGCTGCAATATCCAAAAAAACAAAACAAAAAACAAATAGAAAACTTTGTTATAAATGAAATTGTGTTATTTATAAAATTTCGAGGCGAAAAAAGTATTCGTACAAAATATGTCTTCAATATCAAAAGGCTTAAATTACCTTTATTTGCATAATTCTTTGTAGGATTTTGCTAGATTCTTCCAATTATGTCATTACAGGAACAATCTAGAACATTACGCAATTTATTTCTCATATAAGGTTATCTCCGCACACAAATCATACACAATAATTATCAGCATAGGGAAAAGCAAGGAACTGTCAAATTTGCAAAAAGTATTGATCATGAAACATTGGAAGGAAGGCAAAACCTATAGGAAAATAGCAGATATCTTAAATATACCATTTACTACTATTAGTTCCGTTATTGCTAAGTATAAAAAGGTGAAAACCGTTGAGAATAAATCGAGACTTGGTGTATCACGCAAGATTTCTCCCAGATCAATGAGAATAATTCAGCGCAAAATTCAAGAAAATCCAATGACTACTCCGAAAGAAATACAGGAAGAATTAAAAGCATCAAGTTTTATTGTTCCAAACCGAACAATAAACAATGAACTTCATAGAAGACAACTCCACTAATATTGAAGAAACATAGGGACGTCCGGTTAAATTTTTTTTGTGTGAGCATAAGAATAAGCCTGAATCATTTTGTGAAAGTGTTTTATTGACAGAGGAAGCAAAAATTGAACTATTTGGAAATAATTCAAGGCATCACGTTTGGAGAAAAGACGACACAAATTTTTGCACCGAAGAGCACAATCCCAACGATGAAATTTGATGGTAGCAATATCATGGTTTTGGGATGTTGTTCTGCCATTGGTACGGGTAATTTAGAGATAATAGATAGTAGAAAAAAATCAAAAACATGCCAAGATGTTTTGGACTAAAATTTTTGGGGGTCAGTAGTAAAGCTTGGACTCCCAAATAAATGGGTTTTGCAACAAGATAATAATCCTAAAACATACCGCTAAATCTACGAAAAAATGGCTTATTGAAAACAACGTCACTACACTCGAATGGCCATCACAGTATCCAGACTTGAATCAAATAGAGGAATTGTGGCGTTTATTAAAAATTCAATTTAATAAAAGAGCTGTGAAAAAACATCCTAGACTTAAAGAAGAATGGAGTAAAATACCAACAGAAACTTGCAAATCATTGATTAAAAGCGACACAAAGAGACTGGTTGCTGTTGAATTGAGTAAGAGATATGCTACAAAGTAATAGATAGGTATTATAATGTTGTACGAATATTTTTGTCGCCTACAAATTTTTTAATTTCTTATAATTTCATTAATATAACCAATTTTTCTGATTTTTTTTTTTGGTGGAGAATTGCGATATAATAAGACGGAGAAGAAAGTTTGGTTTGTGTGTTTTTATGGTTCCATCAATGTAACCTGGTTTATAATCACCAATTATTTTGGGAAGTTTTAAATTGTCTTGTTCTGCATTATTGACTATGATTAGTTTGTTGCTTTTTAATTTCAGCTGATTGATAGGATTCCTGTTAACTTTTTGAAATTTGGTGTGATCATCAAGTATTTTTTCGTTATAATCAGGTGTGTTTAAAACTACCAAAGATATTTGTTGTTTGCTTTCTTAACAATAACATCCGGATGTTTACGGAACTCCTTGACAGCAATTTTTAATGCTCTTTTTAGTAGTTTCGAATAACTTTTCCCTTTATCATGTCTATCTTTTATAGTGATTTTCTAAGCCCGGCTTAGATGTGGCACAAGGCCGAAAGTATGGGGCACCCAGTGAGGATCGAACTCACTACTCAGTCGTAATTGATCTAGCAAGACAAGCTTTCTAACCATTACACCACGTCGAGGTGCCCATGTCTATCTTTTATAGCCTCAGCCTTGAGTAGATCCTAAAATTCTGGTTCTGTGGTTATCAGTTGCTCTTCTTGAAGGTTATCTATACTTTGATATAATATCTCTATTCCAGTTCTTAAATTTAAACTATTATATAGGGTGACACAAAAAACGGGAATTTTTGAAGTGCGTATTGCTAGACATGAGCAAGTGGCAACTCTGCGAGACAGTGACCTTGAGCAAGTAAACATTTCGCCATTTAGAATTCAAGATGAAATTCACAGTATCCCAGCTGAGATGTTGCAGCAGTCAATAAGAAATCTCAACAGCAGATTTCAGGAATGCATTCGTACAGGAGGACGCCATCTACAGGACGTAATTTTTAAAAAATGAAAATTACATCATTGTTTCTTAAATGGCAGGTTTTAAGATTTCAATTACTATGAATAAAATATTTTTCTTCCATCACTCTTGGTTTTATTGGATTGTTAAAAAGTTCCCGTTTTTTGGGGTCATCCTGTATTTGCGGTATAGATGACAGTTGGATCCCAGGTTAATAATAGAAAAAAGACATCTACAATAAACTCAAATAGACAACTACTCCTGATCTAATAAAATGAATTATACATAAACTTACTGATAATAATAAATCAGAATTTCAACACATTAAAAATTAAAAAAATAACTGAATGCTCTATATTACGGATCTATCCACCGCCCGAACAAAATGGATAAATTTAATATTTCCAACAATGAATTAACTAACCATCAAAAGGAATTACTTAATAATCTAAAAAAATATTTAAGATCTTTTTTTAAGATAATAATGATTTAGTGATATAAGTTTTACTAATAAACCCATAGCTGGAGGGATTTATGCTTTCACCTCCTCTTGGTTATCAGAAAACGTTTACTGCTTTCATTCTGTTATTCCATTCATTTTGTCATTCTCTTCATTCTGTCATTCCATTCATTCTGTTATTCCTTCCATTCTGCCTCATTCTTTCTTTAACTTCCCAACACCATCTTCTTTCCCTTTTACTTTATTCTTTCATTTTTGTGCTCTTTTGATCTCTTTCTTTCTTCGTTATCCTTCTTTTTTTCTTTCTTCTTTATCCACTTCTTTTTATTTTTCTACTCCCCCTCTCTCTCTCTTTCTCCCCCCTCTCTCTCTTTCTCCCCTCTCTCTCTCTCCCTCTCTCTCTTTCTCCTCCTCTCTCTCTCCCTCTCTCTCTTTCTCCTCCTCTCTCTCTATCTTTCTCTCTCTCTCTCTCTATCTTTCTCTCTCTCTCTCTTACCGGCGGCTAACCTCACTTCTTTCTCACACTTCTCTCGTTTAGCTCCACATTCATATATCAATTGACCCCAACGTGACTCTTTTGACCTCTAAGAAAATGTCGAAAATCCATCAAATTACATTTACGCCATCAACATCATCATTCAACAATTTCTGTGTAGGTTCCCACCCCCTCCCAAAGAGATTTACAAGCATTTTCTCCCACCCAGAAAGCCTGCTCCGTCCGAACATCGTTCAACTCAACACTCCTTCTGACTGTCTTGTTCTTGTTCTTTTCCGTTTCCATTTCTTAATCTGAACTCCAAATCTCACGTGTTGTGTGTCCCCAAATCTATTAACCAAATCTATTAACTAAATGGTCAATATCTGTCCATCAGCCAGTATCTCAATACGCTTGGTTACCGAGGATTTTACAAATACACAAACCGATTTTACATATAAAAAAAAAGGCTTATGGACATATGACGCTGAAACACCAATTCTCGGACGATCACCGAAGTTAAGCAACGTCGGGCCTAATCAGTACTTAGATGATTGACCGCTTAGGAATACCAGGTGCTGGGAGCTTAGATGTACGAGAAATGTAATGGATTACGGCTCGAAATTTGAAATCGCAGAGCCGAGTTTCGATTCCAGTCAGGTCCGTTATATACAGTTACGCGCAAATACACTTGGGAAAAGTATGAATCTCCAGCTATGGTTTAATTAGTAGAACTTGTATCAATAAATCCTTATTATCTCTAAAAGATTCTTAGAAGTTAAAAATATTCTCTTTCATTTAATAACCTGTAAAAGGTTTGATAAGCTGTAAAAAATCAATCAATCAGTTATGCAAAAGATATATATACACCCATTATCACGAAGGGCGACCTCTTCTTCTGCAAAAGGGACATGAGGGCGTTAGACTTGGACATCAAGAGGTCGGAAAATGTCACCAATAATCGCTCACTCTGGAGACGTGATTTACATCGATTGCTGAAGCGAGGAGAGAAAAAATGGGGTCTTGTCGCTGGGATGAGATCGTCTTCACATGCATTAGTTGCAACTAAGACCGTTACTCTTGTGTGGGCCTCTACGGTCATAAAAGATGCTGCCCTGCCATCAGCAGTAGGCATAACTTTTGGAACGTAGATCCATGTTCTCTAGAAACCGACGGATGACGCATATCTTCAAAATAAATAAACGTCTCTCTGTCCGTCCATGTGTTTGAAATCCATCTAACTCGGGTCATACTTGCTCTACATAGACATATTATACCTTTATGGAACCAGAATTATCCCGGGGTTGAAAATGTGTCCTTCATCTGGAGCTTGAACATCTAACATTGGGATTTTTGTCCGGATGAGAAGGGAACAGTTAAAAATTCAAATTTTAAAATAACTGAAAAAAAAATAATGATTTTAAAAGTTTTTAATTTATATTAAGTTTAAGGTAACACAAAAACTTTGTGAATTTAAAAATGTGTTTTAAATTCAGTTTAAAATATCTCCAAAATTTTGAGAATTGAGGAAATCAATTTTATTCTTTCAAAATGCCAAGAAATTAGAGTTAAAGTGAGAGGTTTCGTGACGTGAGGTTTTGAAATTCTGCAGAGTTTATGATTTGAAGAACTCAATTTTCGGTTTGAATTGAAATTTCGGAATTAAAGGGAGGTTTTGAAGTTCCAGTATTGTTTCTTCAAAATTACCATTGCTGTTTTCTAAGCAGGACCAGAGGTCCCTTTAATTTTGAATCGGAAGCTCAATTAGCGCCCCGCAGGTGTAATAGTAATTAAATATAACCCAAGTCTGAACCTTACCCTATTTGAAAAAGGCAAAATGTATCGGCGGACTTTTAAAGACACCTCTATCTAAAATTATAACTATTTCTTTCCAGCACGGCTTAGAATTATTTATTCCCCATAAAAGAAAATCTATAAGAACATTAGAAAAACTAAACAAAAAACTTATAAATTTTTCCTTCTCCGTCACATTCAATGAAACATTTATAAAAGAAAGGTTGCTTTCTATATATATATATATATATATATATATATATATGTGTGTGTGTGTGTGTGTGTGTGTGTGTGTGTGTGTGTGTGTGTGTGTGTGTGTGTGTTACTAATTGTTTGTCCCATAACATAAATGACAGAGTTTTGGGGTATTCGATTTTAAAGGGTTAACGTCAGATAAAATGTATTGGCTCATTTGTGCTGTGATGAACAATAGCAAGATGAATAGGAGGTAAACACTCTGTTCACAAGCGTACAGGCTTCTATTTCATACGGCATTCCTGAGGGGCCTGTCCTATTACGGAATGGAGTGTTAAATAATTGAACAAGGGGAACAAGGATGAAAAACGAAAAAAAAATGAAAAGAGAATAATGAAAACGAGGCTAAAATGGGAGATGAAGCAGACATGAATAGAACTGGATAAATGATGAACAAATAGATACGAACTGAGTGATATATATATATATATATATATATATATATATATATATATATATATATATATATATATATATATATGCATGCAGAAATATAGTTTTAAAGTGTGCTATATTTATGGGATAAAGTGCTCAATATCAGAGATAGAGCGTATGTAAATATAAATATAAAGTGAACATTGAAGTCAACACTCAGAGACGACAGGCTGTTTCATGCTAGACGCAATCGTCAGGCTGCCTGATGTATATATATATATATATATATATATATATATATATATAGCGTGTGGCAGAAATATCTCCCACATATACCTCCCAGAAATATCTCGCACTTAATTGTAAAACATTAGTGACAATGGTGTCTTCATCTAGCTAATGTCTTACCATTATGTGGGAGCTATTTCTGCAGCACTCTGTACATATATATATATATATATATATATATAAATATCTCGCACTTAATTGTAAAACATTAGTGACAATGGTGTCTTCATCTAGCTAATGCCTTACCATTATGTGGGAGCTATTTCTGCAACACTCTGTACATATATATATATATATATATATATATATATATATATATATATATATATATATATATATATATATATATATATATACGTATGAAAGACACGGAAAATGGCAGCGTTTTTTACGATTTTATATAAACATAGAAACGTTGCGATAACAAAACAATGATTAATACGTACAGATTATGAGCACCTCGACGAGGTTGTCTTACTAGAACAATTATAACTGAGTAGTGAGTTCGACCCTCACTGGGTACCCCATACTTACGGCCTTATATCACATCTAATCTACTCTTAGAAAATCACCATACGTACAGATTACTAAACCAAGTTTAGATCAAATCATTACTCATTAAGATGCTTACTGTAGGGTGATCATCAGTAATTTACTTTTTTTTTTATTAAATTTCAATCAATACAAGGCTCAATAGCCACTCAAGTTACTGAAAAAGGTGCGTGGTACAATGTAAGAGAAGGTAGAAATATGTGAAGATTTTGAATATAAGGACGATATATAGCGATTGACCCTTAAATTGAAAAGGTTAAGTTTGTAGTGTTCAGGGAGCCATCCACGCGAGAATTCGTTTCACAATGTTCCATTTCTTGGGAAAAAACTAAGTGGAATTTCTTCCTTACAATTGTAATATGGTGAAAATGTGAGTGATTCGATTTCATGGACGTAGTATCCTAGTTATAAAGGTCTGAACTCGTTAAATTTAAGTGTATAGCGCATCTGAATATTTGCCATCGGAATAGCGTTATAAGAATAGGTTTAGAATTTGCGTCTTCGGGAAACAGTTTGCAAAAAAGGAGAATAAGTCTTCCGTCGCAAGACTGCAAAAAAAGATTTTGAATTCAATCAGCTCCAGTCCAGACATGGCAGCAATATTCCAGTTCTGGCGTAATCTGACTCTTGAAAAGATAAAGCGTGACAGGAGTCAGATTCTTTCTGGATCATTAGAATGAGCCGACCATTTTTACAGCATCTTTACCGACGTCTGGAGTGAACTTGAATCCAAATAGATGTCTAAAGCATGCAGCCTTTTTGAGAGTACAGCCGTTCATTGTTCCCACGCAAACCGATTAATCTAAAGATTTGGATCTTCATTGTTGTAGCCTGGTACCAAACCAAGTGTAACTTAGTAGATAAACACAATAATCACTTACTTGTGAAGTGAGTTCGATTCTGACTGGGTGTCCATTTGCTATCGTTTTTCTGTCTGACTAAGCTAAAATTTATAACTTCAAGGCTTCATTTATTGAACAAACTGAAGGTTGCGACATGACCTCACTGGAAATTGACTTTGTAAAGATAGATAGAAAAAGAGTAAGAGGTATTAATATAATTAGAAAGATAGAGAGAGATAGGCATTAATAGAATTAGATAGATAGATAGATAGATAGATAGATAGATAGATAGATAGATAGATAGATAAGGTGAGGTTCAAATGCTGACTATAGTGTAGACTTAAAAAATACTAATTTATCGAATGAATGGGGAAAACATCTTTGTCCACCGATAGATTAAGATAGATATGAACTGACTGGTACAGATAGATTGAAAGAAAGAGTGAAATAAATGGTTGAATGAGAGTGCGATAGAAAGAGAGAAAGAGAAAAAAGAGAGAGAAAGCGATGAAAATTCTGTATCTTTTTTTTTTTTTAATCTAGAAGCTCTTTTTTCACTGAGTGTTTTGTTTGTCATGCCTTCCAGGAACAACGACCCAGGCGGCCAAGTCACGGAGCTTGAACACAGCAGAAAAAAACAGACATAAAGAAAGAGTGAGAGAGAGAGAGAGAGAGAGAGAGAGAGAGAGAGAGAGATGTCGAGACATTTCTTATACAACGTCTGCTTATAGCTGAACTAATAGTTTAGTTGGAAGGTCATGCCTCGTGGCGCTGCACATTCAGTTTCATTCTATGAATAGAGACAGTGAGGCTTTGCTGGTATCACGGATGCACCATCTTTGCCTACCGCTTTTATTATCGGTAATGTACACCGGGCGACAATTTGAAATGTTATAGTAAGAAAATAAAGATGGCGGATTGAACCAAATGTGTAGACGAACGTTTATATGTGTGAAAAAAAAGAAGAGAGAAATAAATATAAAGTCGCTGCCATATTATTATCGTTATTAGAAAATAATCTGTTTGCTATATCAGGGTAAAAAAGATTCTGAAGCCTTGTTTACACTGCGTGCCAAATTATAATCGCGATAACTTTTTTCTAATATTTCAAAAATCGTCCAATCAATTCACACAATGTTGACAACACTGAGCTGCGCAATCACTGAAATTTTCGTATTGATATGCGCAATATAAACAAACTGGCGCCATATTTGTTATCAACACGGTGATTTGAGCGTGCCAAATTATTAGAAAGGTTTAGTAAAATTCCCAGAATTGAGCAAACAAAACGTTTATTAATGTTGAACATGAATGTTTATGATCAAAAGAAGCTAATAAATAAGATAATCAAACAAATAATAACAGACACAAACAAAGGCACAGTTTTAAACAAATTAATAAGGAATGTGCTTTCCCTGTTTTAAAATTACTTGAAAAAGTCGACGGTCCATAGAATTTGTTAATTGTAGGATGTCATCTGCTGTAATGCTGCGAGATATGTCAAGAATTGCTTCCCACAACTCAGCGTTGCTCCTGAATTGTCGTCCGTTGGCGTACAGTCTTCGCTTCATGATGCTCCAAAGGTTTTCGACTGAGTTCAAATCCGGAGAATTTGCTGGCTACTTCATTTTTCGAGGTCCATCGAAGCCTAACTGTTTCAAATATTCAGTAGTCTTGTGAGCAGCGTGTGAGGGAGCATTATCGTGCATAAAAAACAATGGCCCTTCTGAAGGCAACTCTTTGCCTTTTCATCCACGGTTCAAGATGCTCCTTCATAAACGCTATGTATGCATCAGCAGTCATTTTGACGCCATCTGGTACTCTCCATAGGCCCACTAATGTGTTTCCAATAATACCACCCCAGATCATTATGCCTCCACCGCCTTGTTGGAGTCTCAAACGCTGATGGCGATTCTGTCCATTCATTACCCAGCCTTTGCACCATCTATTTGGCCCATCAAGTGTTGCTCGAGTTTCGTCTGTGAACAAAACTTTAGAGAAGTCAATATTTTTCACTGTTTGATGACACTACCCTATCATTTTAAAACTTTCTAGGGTAGATTTACCTTTTGAGAGTTCTGAGGTAATAGTTTTCTTTTCAGCATCACTTAAACTGCCTTTAGGGCCCATCTTTTCACTAAATTCTTATACTTTTCTAATAATTTGGCACGGTCAAATCACCGTGCTGATAACAAATATGGCGCCAGTTTGTTTACATTGCGCAGATCAGTACGAAAATTTCAGTGATTGCGCAGCTCAGTGTTGCCAACATTGTGTGAATTGATTGGACGGTTTTTGAAATATTAGAAAAAAGTTATCTCGATAATAATTTGGCACGCAGTGTATATCAGTCAGAATTATCTATGTGCATGTAGGCAGATAAAAGTTCTCGGCTTCATCCATTTTCCCAAATCGGTATTCCGATGATTAGTCATTAACCTTCCTTTGATAGTGTAGGGGGGGGGGCTTGAACACCCCCACAGAATGTTTTCCATTAATATTTGAATACCTATGTCAAGTAGATATCTGAATATCTCTGTCAAGTAATTTTTTAAAGTCTAGGATACACCCAATACAAGATTCTAGAGCCACGCATAGTAGAAAGTTACTGTTAAAATAACAATGTGATATGAATAAAAGTGTAGATGCTAAGAAGTATAGATTATGAGGATAAGGAAGATAGACAACGATTGACCTTTGACTTGAAAAGGCCAAGGTTAAAATGTCTATGGATGCACCCACGCGGGTGTCTCTTCCGCAAAATGGCAGTTCTTGGGAGAAAGCTGTCTAAATGGAATTTCTTACACTTGAAACACAGGGCAAATAGGGGTGGTTTCACTCCGTAGAATTAGTATAGCGTTCCCTAGTTGTAAAGGTATGATTGATTGGTTCAGTGATGACTTTTAAAGTTTATCATCCATTTGCAAGTTATATAAAGTTACAAACTATGTTTAGATTGTATGTTTTGGAAGATAATAATGATTCATTGATGCAAGTCCGACTAATCAACCTACAGTTGGAGGAGTGAAAAGGTGGATTCATACCTCTACCAAGGGTACCTGCGCATAAGTGAAAATAACGAACCCAACCGGAATTAGAACACCGCTTTCCGACTTCCAATTGCGAGCTATCATTCATTACACCACCTGCACATTCAAGCTTACAGCACCGTGTATTCCCAAGCGGTCACCTATCTAGGTATTAACCAGGCTCAATTATACTTAACTTCGGTGATTGTACGTGAACCAGTGTTTTTACCTGTACAGGTAGGAACAGATGATACTAAAGAATGGAGCTGACGTGAACACTCGCCATGGAAATAGCGATAGAGCAGCTTGTAAAGTTGCGTTTGTGGAGTAGAAAAGGTCTTCGCCCACAAGATCACATAAATGATTTTAAACTCTACCAGTGTTGAAAAGTGAGAACAGAGTTTAAAATCGTTTAAGTGATCTTGCGGGGAAATACTTATTTATTTTCCACTGTAGCCGCTTTCCCACGGCCGCAACGTTACAAACCTACAAAGAATTTCTGGTTTTAGTTGTAATATTTGTTTGAGTAACAAGCACTGGAAATGAAATAAAACTGTCTATATTTCTGAAAGGAGGTATCGTATCGATTTACCCTTACAGTTCGGACAGCCGTGCTCATCTTTGTTGTCATATTCACGACGTTTCGGCCGTTGTATGCGCCAGTCTTCGCCAGGTGATTGGAATTTCGAACCGAAATATCCGGAAGAGGCATGGCACATGGAACAAGAACAATCTACCGCAGATGATAAATCGTTGGTTAAAGTAATCCAGTGACTTGACCCAAACAGTTGTAAGTTCAATAGCTGGCTACAACAAATGTGAACAAAATTTGGAAAGTTGAGCTACTAAATGGAAATAACTGAAACTGAAACTATGATATCCGGAAGAGGCACGGTACATGGAACT
Organism: Acanthosepion pharaonis; assembly: GCA_903632075.3. Lineage (NCBI taxonomy): Eukaryota > Metazoa > Mollusca > Cephalopoda > Sepiida > Sepiidae > Acanthosepion > Acanthosepion pharaonis. Next base: position 4,815,322 of record CAHIKZ030000646.1, read on the forward strand.
AGAACAATCTACCCCAGTGGACAAAATAAAGGGTCCGGTTCGAAATTCCAATCACCTGAAGAAGGTCGGAGCGTACAGCTGCCGAGACGTCGTGAATATGACAACAAAGATGAAGACAACAGTCTAATGTAAATAGTGTAAAATGAAATTAGATTTGCGTATTTGAATTTTTAAATGTATAAATTCATTTTATAATTCGTGCTTTCAAAATGAAACATTTTTCACTTTATTTATCTTATAAGAAAATAGAAAAAACATTCACATCAATATATAGCAAAAAATTAAGAACTAAATCATGTAGCAGGTAATACTTTAAATGAACTGTTAGAAAACCCCATGGTACTAATACTGTGTCCGAACTCTACAGTAATAACAGAGGGTTACATTACTGATTTTAAAAAGTTGATCAGGGTGAGATCGCTCCAGTTCTCTTTTGTACATACATACCTACACTGAAATCCGAACAAGTAATGCTTGCAATTAGACCAATTGAAAACAGCAATTAACAAAAAGTACTCGGAAAAAAGTAAAGGTGAAATGTTTCATTATAAGATAACACTAGACTTTAAGTTTCTTTGGTGACCAGGAAAATTTTATTACAGTTTGACGAGGAAGGTTTCATTCATCTGCCGTATTTGTTGAACGATCGGCTTAACAATTCAGCTTCACCTGAATTCTTTTAATAAAAAAAGATTTCCTGAAAGACTGCAAACGACACCTAGAGTAATTCTTTGTTAAGACAAAGGTTCTGAGATGATGAAAATACAAAGTTAACTGAAAGAAGACAGAAGATAGTGGAACGAATCGATAAATTTCAACGCTATTTACTAAATTTATACTGGTACCTTATGTGCCCGTAATAGTTTAGTAAATATTGTTGAGCGGCTCAAATTTTAGTTCGGTTCATTAAATTAAAGAAATTGTATATGTTTTAATTTTTCGTCACTAACTTTTTTGTACATCATATTTATTGGTTCGTTCCATGATCTTCTGTCAAATTTCAGTTAACTTCATATTTTCACTAACGTATTCATTCGATATTTTTTCCTTTCACCAAAAATTCAGTTATGCTTCTAATCAATTTGGAGTCTTTAAACCATATCTTCCTAGCATCAGATTAAACTAACGCCTTCTTTTTTTTTTATATCAGTCAGTTATGTGCCATGCGTGATACACGCTTAAGCGATCATGTATCTTTCGATACATGACTTACGAGGAAGATTTTTTAGGTAGGTTGCCATTTCTTTCTGCGGTAGATCAGCTACCATCGAAGGCTATAAAACCCGGCCTATCCTGCTATTTACCCATAGCTGGTAGGAGAGAAGAGGATTCATACCTTTCCCAACGGTATTAGCACGTAAGTGAATGCAATGGATTCGACTGGAATTCGAACTCGACTCCCCGGTTCCTCAATCCATTACTCCACCGTACCTCTCATAGTGTGACCATTATCTTGAATTAAGATGAAAACTTGAAGATTCTCCAGCATATTTCAGTGAAATTTTCACTTTCCAAAATTGTAGTTTTTAATTATAAATTAGATATATTGAATCGTTTTTAATTATAGATTAGATATATTGAATCGTTATTTTCAGGACATACATTTAAAAATAACCAGTGGTAATTATCTATAATGAATATTGAAACCATATTATTTTATTTCTTTAATGTTAGATAAATTCGCCTATTTTCTCTACTTTATAGAATTGCCTTTGGATCATTCAGTGCTCTGTCATACTGGTCTTACGAATAGTGTGCGCATAATATATTGCGCTGATAACCAATGTTGTCTTACATACCATGTCCCTAGCGTGGTAAATTCAATCCTCACTCGATGTCCCTTGCTATTATCAAACTAAATTAAATTCAGTAAATAATTAAGATGCATGACTTAAGCTGATTATTAGCGAGCTACTCATGAAACGATGGAGAGGAGTTTATCTGCGCTTTTAACTGGTAGAACTATGCTGGCGAAATGTTCAACCTGGTCGGTTGGTCATTAGTAGGAGCCAGACAAATCTTTAGTCACCTAGAAGAGCAAACCCCAATGGAAAAAAAAACTGGTGCAGGCAACAGCTCTCCAGTAGCATAGACAGACAAGAATCAATAGATGAATACATTAGCTTGATATGCACTGATCGATGGCGGATAAGCGACACGGTCAACTACAACAGCTTGGATCAGCTGGTTAGCTGAATACTGCAGTAGCTGTGACTACTACTATTGAATTGTACTTTCAATATGAAAGCAAATGAAAAACAGTGGGACAAGTAAATATTATTCCCCATACCACATCGGGAGAGAAGAATGAAAAAAATTTTAATAGTGTTAACTATCATTATCCTTGTAATATAGTGACAACTCTAAGTAGAAGCATATGAAGCTTTGTTTGACACATTCTGCTTTAGTGCTGAAAAAAACGTTTATTTTTTATGATGGATTATTACAAGCGAGAAGTGAGATAGGATGTGCTTATTTTATTCCCACAATCATCATCGGAGCAGTTTCGACTTGAACACACACTTCAAATCAGTGTGATTTTTCATTTTTCGCCTGGCAGCTCAATTCTGCGCATACCCATCTGCTCAGGCACATCTGCGTTTCTCTAACACCCTCAGTTCCAACTTGTAGTTTACACTGAAACTATGCTGAGCAGACCTTAGTTACAGTTTAAGTATGTGCCCCGCCAGTTCTTTATCTTCTATACTGGTTGCCAGCTACGGACAGTGTCCAGTCTGGAAGGAATAAGAGATGGATTCTTCCCTTTCCCAATGGTATTCGTGCGAAATTGAACGTACCGATCATGAATTTGAACACTGGTCGATGATTTTTCGTTCCGTGCCTTTAAACACTAAACATCCTTAGTGTTAACCAGTTCACTCGAATTAAATAAGAAGACAGCAATTTAGGCTGGAAAACTAGTGTAGTAAGTTCGATCCACACATGCCTTTCACCATTATAACTTTGTGTTTAATAGGAGTAGATAGGTTCGCCTATCGCCCGGTTCACACTCCTTTGCAGTCTTTTGAACAGGAGTAGAGGTCTATCCATTGTTTCGTGTTTAGGATTGGGTTTCCAGTTCCTTCCAAAGTTTTCTCATTCTTTTCCACTACCAGTAGCCCCTTGGGTCGGGTGAACTGATTAAAAAATAAATAAAAAAAATAACATTAAACTAAGCTTAGTAAATATCGACAGTTAGGTTCATTTCTTTGGAGGATTTCTGTGAATATGGATTCATTCCAAAGATGGCATTGTCCATTAAATATTTATTTGCAATCCTTACCATTGTGAAATTTGACATTAGGTCAAATATTTACAGGAACGAACCTTTTTTTTTCCTATAGACATTTAATATACCAAATATCGCCTGGAATTAACATTATTGCCAGAGAACCCCTAATATAAAAATCAAACCCATTAAAGACTTTGTGGCGGTGAATTATTAGTGATGGTGGTCCCAAGCATTGGCAAAAATCATCAGCTTTTCCCCAACCACTCTTACCACAACTGACACATCTGCTTTAAATTCATGATAATCTACACGACTTAAATGACATTGGATTGTAAAGTCAATATTTACTTCTTTCACCTGGGCTACAGCAATGAAGCGGAACATGAAGTCAGTAGACGACGGCGTTGAGGCTATCAGAGCTGGAAATTGTGATGGTATTTAGTGATTCGTGGGTGACAGGGTCTTAAGCGAAGAAAAGGTTTGATAAGAATCCAAACGTTCGTATTGTGTTTCGGGCCGTTTTACTTCTATTGCTAGTAATGAGAAGTTGTCTCCTTGCTTTTCATTTGTTGTTGATCTAAGGTAGGTCCTCGCCCTGCCTTTTCCTCTCTCCCCACCCCCAACAAGTGACTGGCAGGTACCCCAAGGTACACGCAAGCCGTCATCTTAAACACACACAACGTTGACAGGCAAGGAAATGAGATGGTGTTGATAGATTAGGAACTCTTTCAATATTTCTGGGCCATCTGGACGAGAATAAAAGAAATAAGAAGAGAGAAAAAACACACAGACGTCCAATTATTTTACCAACTATCCTAGTTGTTATAGCAAAGGACCGACAGACAAAAGGTCGGAGATCGGGCTTGTTTCTAAACATGCACTTAAAGGTGAAACTTTGACCTCTTAACAAGTCAAAGCGCGTACAGTCTCATATTCACAGAATATGCTTTGTACAAATGACAACTTGAACATTTTTTAATGGTACGGGAAATGTATTGACTATCAACTTTTAGAAGAGAGTTCTGCCGAAGATAACATGGACATTGATTGTAACCAAGGAATTTTTTGAGGATTATTGAATGGCGTCATTTTTCCTTTCTTCAAAGTACATGGCAAGATAGTATTCTTTTAGAAGATTTGTTTACTTAATTTTTGACATAGTTCAGGCCGTGTTAGTGGCATGTTACAAAGGCATAGAAGAAGAGAGATGGCTTTCCTTCTTTTTCATTACTTTCTTAATCTCTGGATTTTCATCCTTTTACCTTTTCTTTTTCGGAGTTCTCTTATTCCATGTTAATTTCTCATTCTTTATTACTGTTTTTTTCATTTTACATTTTTTTCTCCTCTATCCTTTCTAAATTTAAATTCTACTCTATTCTTTCTGTTAATTCATCACTATCTATATATGTGTGTGTGTGTGTGAATAATGACAAAATGAAAACTTTTGTCTTTTTGCAGATATATTGTAGTTTTGTATGAACTTTTTACCCAATCATCGTCTACAATATATATATATATATATATATATATATATATATATATATATATATAAAACAATTAAAAAGTTACAAATTAAAAAAAATACTAATATCTTTCATGAAAGTATTTATTTATATTTGATATTTCAGATCGACCTCGATCTTTCTTCAGAAATAACTGTTTTTAGTGGTTTGTTTACAAGTAGCGTATATATATATATATATATATATATATATATATATATATATAATCCGACATATTGTTATTTTTAATTTATTTTGTTTAAACGTTATTTTTTATGAATACTGCTATTCGAATAGAAGTTCTGTTTTTTAATTAAACAGTATTTTTATCCAACTACATCTACCGGCCTGAATATTCGAGAAACCTTGTGGGGAAAGGTATGAGTTCTCCGGCAGGATTCGAAATAGCATCCTCTGTGGGGAGCCGTCATTGGATCCGATGTTCCTAACCACTAGGCCACGTGGTATTTACGGTCAAACAAAGCCTTTTGAACACACACTCTCTGCCGATTCTCAAAAGCTATTCGGGCTTTGTTTGACCGAAGTCCTACGTAGCCGAGCGGTTAGGCACGTCAGATCTAATGACGGTTCCCATAGGGGATGCAAGTTCGAATCCGGCCGGAGAATGCATATTTTTCTGAGAGGATCTATAGAATATTCAGGCCGATAGATGTAGTTGGTTGAAAATTACCGTTTAATTAAAAAACAGAGCTACTCTATTCTACTCGAATATAAGTGTCCATAAATATATATATTTTTTCCTCACTGGAAACGTTTGACAAAAAAAAATATATATATATATATATATATATATATATATATATATATATATATATATATATATATATATATATATATATATATATATATATATATATATATATATATATATATATATATATATATATATATATATATCAGGGATCCTTTATATTTGTATTAATCCTTTATATATAAAAAGAGTAATACAAATATAAAATTTCTCCCTCAGCTGACTGATGCTATATTCTCCACCTCAACTCCGAGATTTTCATACACGAACACTATGCTTTTGTAGTTGTTCAGGCCACTCCTCAGGAGAAATAATATATATATGGTGGGGGCTTTTTTTATTTTGCTTCCTTGTTTGCATATACTTACTCATCTTTTTTTATTTGTCACTTTTGTACTATATTATCATATTTCTCTTTTTCCTCCGTCTTTTCCCTATCTCTTTCCTCTTCTTTCTCTCTCTCTCTCTCTCTCTCTCTCTTTTTAACGCCCTCTTTTCTCTCTCTTTTCCAACCTCTTTCCCCCTTTCTTTTTCTGTATCTCGTTCTTATTTTTAACCCTCCTTAATACCCTTCATTTTCTTTTTTCGCCTTTCTTATGTCTCTCTCCAAAGCATACACACCCCTTGATTTCGCTTCTATTTTCCTTTATTGCATTTTTACTCTCATTCTCTTCATCTTTCTTTCATTTTCGTTTTGCTTCTCTTACCTTTCCACATTCTCTTTCTTCTGTTTCCCTCGTTTTCTTCCTTTCCCACTTTCTCTCTCTTTCTCTCTCTCTCTCTCTCTTTCTCTCTCTCTCTCTCTCTCTCTCTTTCTCTCTTCCCCTTTCTGTTTCTTTTTTGTCCAATCTGATTCTCCACATTTTACCTTTATGTTTCTGTTTCGTTTCATTTTTCTCTTGCCTTTCTTCCTACATTTTTTTCTCTTTCTTGCTCTGCTGCTTCTTTCCTCTTCTGTTTGTTCATTTGTCTCCCTCTGACCGTCCAACTGTCTTCATATTTAAACAACCTACGTTCACTCATCTCTGCCTGTCAGTTCCCTGTACCGAATGGCCAGATATCAAATACATTTAAGAAAGAAACGAAAAAAAACATGACACCTTCAAGACAAGATTCAATGACTATTGCTTTTTGCACCACTGACACTTCATTTTACCGAGCTAAGTACTCTTCGAACAAGACCCACATTTCGACTCTTTCTCTGTCCGAGCTAAGCAATTTTCATAACGAAACAAAAGACAATGTTGATGAGTTTGGCATTAGTTTACCTTTAGGAGATCAAGGTTTGTGTATACAAAGGCTTTGAGTGAAAGAGATTGCGCGGCATCTCCCTCGTCTGTTTACGGTCATGACGTGCTACCAACAAGGGGTTTGGGAAGATAGCAATGAAATACATAATAAAAAACGTGTTCAAAATTCGTACCTTTCTTGAGAACGCATGCGTAAATGCTACAACTGCAATTTGAACTCAGTTTGACGAACCTATTTCTCAGTAGGCAATCAACAGCTTCAATTAGCATTTCCAAAACTATTTGTATTAGTTTGTGCAAAGAAAACTAAATAATATTTGTTATGGTTTCGGGTAGAGTCATTCTACAGATTAAAGACTGGAGTTTAGATTATAATATATGGAATTAGTTCAGCATCGCTTTCTTTACAATTTCTGCCTTCTGTGCAACCATATAAATATATATATACACACGTGTATTGTAGCGTTTTTCATACATCCAGTACTATACTGGATACATCAGGTAACTGAGAACAAATTATAATGTAAAGAAAAACAATGATATCCAACAGAAAATAGGTTGTTCAGTTAAGCTGACCGCAGGATCGAGAACAGTATCAATGCAGCCTTGGGAGCGACCTTATGTCTGAACCGTTTGTTCATATTGGCCATTATGTCTACGATGGACTCCTTCAAAGAGGCGTTCGTATTGTGTGCAACTGGGATGGTCTCTGTCCTAACGAAGTCCCATATATAATAGACCAGGAGTTACAAATTAAATACAAATAACGTGAGTATATATCGGGGATGATCTGGACGTGAAAACATCTCGGACAGCCACTCCCAGTATAGTTCTTTTTGCCGCTAGATAATATATCGTGCGGTAGGTTGTAATGAATTGTTCTCGGCGTAGACTGGCTATCCCTTGTTTTCAGTGAATGTACATTTTCGTCTGAGTGGAATACGTAGGAAATTATATTGATTGGACTCCGTGGTGTTAGCCTGGTGTGTCCTAGCGGTAAAGGTCTGGACTGGTGTGACTAATGTTCAGCTGAATATTCTCAATATAAAATCTAACAGTTGTATTTATTTCAATAGAATTGTTTTGAAATCTTTCTGTAATTATTGTTTTTACAAATGCATTTCGCAAAAAAAAAAGCATAACACTGTTGATAACCGTGTTAATAAATTGGATACAAAGAAAGACGTGTTGGTACTCATTCTATGTAACTGGCCTTCGCTATAATCTGATACTCAACATCTGAACAAATTCCCAAATAGGGTTGAGTTTGTACTCAGAAATATATTGCCACTATCGCTGACACACACACGCATATATATATATATATATATATATATATATATATATATATATATATATATAGAGAGAGAGAGAGAGAGAGAGAAATAGAGAGAAAAGGGGAAACAGAAAAGAGTTATAAGCATTTGTTATATATATATATATATGTATATATATATATATATATAAAAGAGAGAGAGAGAGAGAAAGAAAGAAAGAAAGAAAAGAGAGAAAAGGGGAAACAGAAAAGTTAAATTTGTTATATATATATATATATATATATATATTTATTATATATATATATATATATATATATATATATATATAAAACTGTTCATTATTTAAGTCACGTATCGCTTGAAGTTACTTCTTCAAAGTTTATGAATACGTTTTGTATTTCTTCAAATCTTTCACATCTGGTTTCAATTCGTAAACAACCGCCAAGCTGCTTTTAATACAAATTCTACCATTTTTTTTTTTAATTCCTCGTCTTTATTTTGACGCGTGTCTGATAAAAATACAAATATTTTTAAATTCTCTCTTCTTTGGTACGATTATGAGCAAACAAAGTTCATGGAGAATCTACGGTGAGTCTTTGCAATTCGGAAATAGGACGCCAAGCAATTCAAATATTTAAAGTATACCGTAAAAAAGAAGTTTTATTAAAGAAGTTATAATACGAAAACTCTAAAACGGTCTCTTATCAACCTGCAACGTTATGGTTGTAAAGACTAACAAAAACGAAGGACTAACTCTCTCATAAGTAAAATTAGTATTTATTCAACTCCGGACTTTGTCAATTAATATCAGCATAAGGGTGTGTGGCTTTATGGCTTTCTCCGAACCTGTATCTTTATCTCGCGAGGAAATGAGAGATCCTGCCTTTTCTGCCTCATGTGGGGTGTTTATATAACTTCTTGCCATCCGGTTGTTCCACGTGTGCACATCCAAATTGCAGCTAAGTCGACTGCCTGTTTACACGTCCTAGGAAGACACTGACATCCCGTGAGGCGCGAATCTTCACCTGATGGCTATGAGGTCCTATACACATCCACTTTCTGGTGCACCTGGTTCCTTATTGTCATTAAATTCTATTCAAACTATCTGATAATTACTGGCGTGAATCACAAATGAAGGAGACTCCGCTTCTTTTGCCTTATTGTTCTTCTCTGCTCCAGCTGATTTCATTAACTGACACATTTTCACTACTCGAACTAGGGAAAAGGCAATAGAAAGTTTTTCGTGACTAATACTGACTGAAATAAATACCAGCTGTCTTTAGGTCATTTTGATTATCATTGAATGGAATTAACAATTTCCACGATTGCACTTTATATATATATATATATATATATATATATATATATATATATATATATATGCCATATATGCTCTGGAGCCTCTTCTGTTTGTCTCAAGGTCCTTGATAAAATCCAGAGACAGATATGCAATGTAATTATCCCTGATCTGGCATCTCGTCTGCAGTCGCTCTCTCACAGACGTGCCGTCGCCTCCCTCTGTCTTTTTTACAGATACTTTCACGGTAACTGCTCGAATGAGCTGCTTTCGCTGATTCCCAGACTTCATGAATTTAAGCGTTCAACTAAGCTAGCATCTCGCTCACACCCTTTCACTGTCGAAACTATTAAATGTATCCGTCTCTTCTACTTCAATAGCTTCATGTCTCGCGCTTCTCGCCTGTGGAACTCCCTCCCCTTTTCCTGTTTCCCTGATAGCTATCATCACCAACTATTCAAATGTAATATCAATCGACGTCTCCAGATGCCTTGATCTATCTCCTATCCTTCTCTTCATCCTTTCCTCTATCACTCCAACTCCTTGCGTGCTAGTGGCATCTCGTCTTGCTTGGGGTGAAACGCTTAATATATATATATATATATATATATATATATATTATAAAATATAACTTTAAAATAGGATGTATCTATGCGTAAAAGTGTCCAATATCCGGGATAGGACGTATGAGAGTGGTCACTGCGATCAACACCGAGTGGCGACATTCCGTTTTATGGTTGAACGCAGTCTTCATATCTGAAGATTGCATTCAAGCATGAAACAGACTGTCGTCACTCGGCGTTGGGCTCAGCATCCATTCTCATATATATATATATATATATATATATATATATATATATATATACAGTCCCAGAAAAATAAAATTCGGTTGAGCACTTTAGAGGGAAAAGCATGAATTTGTAAGCAGTGACTGCTACTGCTGATGCAAAAGCTCTTCTATGAATCGAGCACTCTGAGTCAATGGCGTGTTTATTCTAAAATACGTAAAAATTCAATTTCCTCTCTGCCGGGAGCTGATAGCTCAGGAGAAAAATCTCCGACTGATGCCAAATCGGTTGGGTTTCAATCCTGGCTTGAAGCAATCGGATGTCTAGCCACACGGATGAGCTGTGATACAGCAAAGCAGTCTGTCTGTAGATGACATATATATATATATATATATATATATATATATATATATATATATATATATATAATTATTTAACAGTTATCGATCAGAGTTGAATTAGACCAGGAAACAGTTGTATTAAAATTAGGAACCTCCACTGAATTTCCGATACCTTAAGTTTAAAATTAATTTTTAAAAATGAAAAAGCACTCTTTCATTTTAGCTTTAACTGAAAGTTAAATGATTAAATTTATTACTTCCAGTAAGTAAAATATTCTAAATAAAAATTATGTAGATTGGAATTTCAACTTTTCGGTCAATTTAAGAAAATCTTCTTAAAAGCGGCCATTTTCTTAATTTTAAGAAATTTGTAAACCAAACAAAATTATCGATTTTAAAAATCTTCCAAAAATAAAATATATATTTGTGACACGTTATTTGAGTAAAATTAGTAAACATTACTTACTTATAGCATAAAAAATATAGTATGCAAGCATTTCTTAACAACATTTATTTCATGTCTTTATTGACGTTATTGACGTTATTTTTTTAAAACTTTGAAATTTTGAAGGGATGATTTGTAAAGACGTTAATAATGAAACAGAACTGAATAAGGAAAGTATCAGACGACACTTAATTCACGTGACCTTTTTAAGGATTATGTCGTGTATAGCTTCCCATAGGTAGAAATTGGGATTGCTTTATAAACTAAAAATTATTTATCAAATTCTTTTAAAAATATATTATTGTTATGAGCTTTTCAATTTTTGATTCGTAAAATTAATTTTCACTTAACAATATCACCAAACCCACACCTTGAAAGTAATGAATAATTTTAACGATTTTTTTTAATATCATAAATTGTTTAATTAAAATTCTTGTAAAAATTAATTATTAATCGAACAAAATTTTCTTCTTAAGGCAATAATGTCCTTAATAAGTCTTATTTATCAAAGCAATTAAAAGCTTTTCTAATTAAATAATGTCATAGTTTTATTGCATTTTTTATTTTACAATTCAGAGCAGATTTTCGGTAAAAGGGTCTACGGTTTTACAAAAAAATTGATGATTTACTTTCTTCGTCCTAAAAATTTAATTTCTCGAAATTTCATGAAAATCAATAAGTGGGTGGTAACATATATAAAAAAAAAAAATATTTTTTCAAAATTTTCTAAAAAAAATTTCAAAAATAATTTCATTCATTTCTGAATATTTTCTGAAAATCTCATTAAATTCCGACAATTATTTGACTTTTGCAAGAATTTTCAAATTAAAGTGTGTTTTACCGGAAAAAGCGCAAAAAAACTAACCTTTATCTTTGGTTCGGCCGCTGACATAAACAAAACAAGATTTTTAACCAAAATTTCGAATGTGCTAGAAATGATTAAAAAATTTCAAAAAATAATAATAAATACTTTGGTCTTTTCTCTTAATAATAACATAAACATTTTAATGACAAAACTTTTTATTGAGTTTGTGGCTTTTTTCATCATGCTATGATGTTTTTTTACGCGACCAAGTGGAGGTACCAAATTAAAATACAATACACCTATAAAGAAAATAAAAATTTAACATGCAGAGTTTTATATTAAAAAAAAAAATAGATCTGCCGATCAGGTTAACGTAGTTTCAACCTTTCAGTTTTCCTCAGGTGTTAGAAGTCAAATGATTTCCTAACGCTTTATTGTTTATATATAAACGCACAACGTGAAGTGTAATAGAAGGGGAGGAGAAAAGCAATATTATTGAAATTGTATTGGAGGGGGAGTAAATAAAATGTACATACCTTAATCCTGGTTCGTACGAACTCAAAAAGTATTTTTAGTGTGTATGCATCGTGTCATTATTTCCGATCTTTCATTCAGTAGAACTTTTGATCTGGAAATGTTATTATTGCTAACTTTTCCTCCTGGCACAGCTTGCAGATGTCACAACGATTGTTGTAAGTTTTGGCTTTTTTTAAAAATATTTTCCAGTTTACAATCGGATCTTTGTTATTTTTCTCTTTTACATCCCATATATGGTCAGCTAGTCTGGTAGAATTCCTAAGGCTTTCTAGCTTGAATGATGACTTGTGATTATACCATCTCTTCTTGAAGCTGCCTTCAGTACACCCCACGTATATTAAGCTATGGCCATTTGTATCTTTTACTTCGGCTTTGTAAATTACTCCTTCCGTTTTGCAAACTACATCTAGTGGGCATTTACCTTTATATATAAATTATTTATACATTGATATATTTATATACCTATATAATAATTATTTATATAAATTTATTATATAATAAGGTAGTTTTATCTAATTAATGTGGTAGGAGGAGCGTGGAAAACGTTACACACGCTGTTGGTTGAGTGATTTGTTTTTTACGGCTTCTCAACCCTTTGAAAGCCGAAATATATTTTGCATTGAAAGAATAATTTTTTTTTGCGTGTGAATATTCCATTAATAATTTTTTAAGAAAAAAAAATTATTTCCAGATCACATGTCTTACTATTTAATCCATATTTGGTGGGAGGATATGGATTCATACGTTTCCGAGGGGTTTTGCGCGTAAGTGAATGTAATTAACCCGACTGGAATTCGAACTTAATTCTCCGACTTCTCATCGGAATGAGCGAATAAAAGGGAAAACAACTAGTTTAGTCGCGCTACCAAAAGATAATGATAATATTGAAGTAACTCCGCAAATGCATTTTACTTATAAAATATCGAAAATATTTCTTACGTTTTATTGCTCGTGTTCAATAATTCCGGAATACTGAACTAAACAGATAACATCCTTTTCCCCATTGAATAATTATGTCACCAGAAGGAAGATGATAAGAATTTGGAGCATAGATAAGTGTTTCACAAACAAAATTATAGACTAAATATATATTTAGGCAGTAAGAACTCATCTAGATAAGTTGTAATCATCCGACAAGATCGGTCTGATTTGTTCTCGTGTTTTACCAATTTTCTAATGCACATCCGGATCAAAATTTGAGATAAATTTCTTCTTATCGAGTCGCTACACCACAGCCGACCAGTGTTTCACATAGAGCCTTGCCTGCAAGGTCGTTAAGTGTGAATGGATCTTCAAGATAGGGACAGAGTAAAAGATGTTCCTTTGTTTGTAATTGCCCGCATTCGCAGTTCGTATCAACATCGGTGGCATATCTCCATTTCTGAAGGTAGGATCTACAGCGACCTGTACAGTTCGGGGTCGATTTAGGCAGGACCTGAAGGGCCAGGCATCACTGGAGCCAGGAGGGGAGGGATTCTGTAGGGCTGAGAAAGAGCCTGTGATCCACGTCGTTAAGGTAGTTGCACCACGGGGACAGACACGGACTACGCGCTATGTTGTTCAGTAGTTCGGCAGAGTGTAAAAAGCTACGTCTTGCCTCTTTGTCGTGTCGCGTCGGGGGAGGAAGGATTGGCAAATGAGAGAACTCATCTGATGAGGACCGCGAAATGAACGCTCCTTCCGTGGATCCCGTGAATAAACCGTCCAAAGTTCATGCTTTTGTTCTGTTTTCGATTCCTTTCGACCGTCTCGGTTATTATCAGAAACTAAATGTTACTGTCGTAGACTACAGTTTATTAACTACATCTTGTCACCTTTTATGTCACATTTCAAAGTTATATATACGTGTATTTTAGCCTTTCATATAAGCAGATTATTTTACAGAATGCGCCAGTAATAGAAAATGGAGAATAAATGACTTTTCAATAAAAACAAAGACATTCAATAGAAAAGGAATTTAACCACACACACACACACACACACACACACACACACACACACACACACACACACACAAATGTATAGAATCAGAAAAAAGGTTATTCAATTAAACCACCCTCAGCCTCGAGAACAGTGTCAGTGCAGCCTCAGAAGTCAATGCATGCCTGGATCATCATGTTGGCCTTAATGTCTACGATGGTTGCCTTCAACTCAGCCTTGATGTTCTAAACCCTCAGGATTATCTCGCTACAAACGGCGCCCTATACGTAGTAGACCTTGAGTCGCCAAATATTATATTTTGGAAAAAGTTGTAACGAACTGTTCTTGGCGTAGACCGGACACCACGTACATTTTTATCTGTCTGTTACTATAACAAAGCAAAAAATTCGGTTTACTTAAAGCGTAAGACCTGTCTTCCACTATGTGGCACTCGCAACGACTTCACCTTGACTCACTAAATCGACTACCCCTGATGTAAATGAACTATTGACTATCCTTAACGAGTGTATCCTTGGCTTTCTGTGGAATAGAAGTAGCCGGAAGTGACATCACAGTAACGGTGAGAATATATATATATATATATATATATTTAAAGGGTGTTCCAATAACTTGGATCGATTTTAATCTGAATTAAGTTTAAGCGTCTAATGATTTTTTTCTTCTTCTTTCAGATTTGGCGGACATTCGGGCGATATTATTTTTCACGCATAATTCCTATGACTTAAATAACATGATCCAGTAGAGAAATAAATCATTTTTCACCAATAACACTGATTTATTTAGTGCTGACTTTGATCCGTCTTAATGAAACTCCTTATATATAATCCGTCTTAATGAAACACCCTTTATCTATCTATCTATCTATCTATCTATCTATATATATATATATATATATATATATATATATATATATATATGGAGAGAGAGATAGAATTAATACAAATATAAGGTTTGTCACTTAGATGATTGGTGTTACCTTTCGACTTTAGTAGACAGACCTTCCAGCAATCACTCCTTCCGCTCCTCAGGAATATATATATATATATATATATATATATATATTATACCTCATTTGCTAGGCATCTACTACGTATCAAAAATGACATAGTGCGAGACACCATCAGGTCTTTTGGAAGACTGCATTATCACCATCAATAAGAAAAAATGGAAGTGGTAAGTTGAAGCGTCATGACCACGTCAAAAGAGCAAACAATCTTTCCACTACTATCTTATAAGGTACCACATAGGCAAAAGAAGAATAAGAGGTAGCAGAGAGAGAGGGGGATGCACTGACAACGTCACTGATTTGGGTAGAATATCCTTCACAAAGACTCGGACATTTTTTAATCATTTCACCCTAAGCAACTAAGACAAAAGAGGATTACTGTGTGTTAAAGGATATGAGATAAACACTCTGAAAGAGAGAGAACCATAAAAGAACAAAAATTCAGAAGGTAGAAAATAACAATGGAAATTGCATTTAAATTTCTGAAAACCAAATTTGACTGGGAAGCAAGAAGCCGGAAGAAAGTTCCACAAGCGAGAAGTGCGGGAGAAAAAGCTGTTAGCATAGAACTTACGGTTGCATCTAGTCATTTCAATTGTAAGATGATGAGACCTCGCCGCCAATCTAATACTGCGGTTACCTTCATAAAATCTAGGTACGATATAGGTAAATTCATCAGAACAATTAGCCTGAAAGTATTTATAAAAAAAGTCACTGGGAAGCTGCATTACAGGTTGGGAAGGTGACTGAAGCGCTGATGTGCCAAGTCAGGACCAATAACAATACAGATTCTTCTTTAGATTTTATCAAGAATCTCTAAATATATACCCGGAGTACCAGACTAGATGCGGCAGCAATACTCAATACATGGAAGATTGGTAGATTTATAAATATGTAAGTTAGATTCTGGATAGAAAAAATGACTCGCACGATACAGTGAACCAACCTTCCTAGCAGCAAACCTATCAATTGATTCAATATAATCTTTCCCGGAGTTTAGCATCAACCATGCTTATGGAAGACAGAAAGGAATCTCACAGATGATTGAATGAGAGCAGTTCCGTTTTGGAGGCGTTAAAATTAATAAGCCATTTCTTGCTCCAGTTAACAACGGACTGTAGGTAAATTTGAGATCAGCTGCTAATTGATCTTATCGAACTGATCAGACTTACTATTATTAAGACAAGAGTAAATAGTTGTATCATCAGCATAGATAACGAGTTGAGAACTGGTGCCATCAGGAAAGTCATTGATGAAAATTAAGAGCAAAGTAAGTCCAAGGATAGAGCCCAGGATGACACCTGCGTTAATTCAGAAAAATCTAGGAGAATGGCCGTTCAGGATAACTTTCATTTTGCAATCTAAGACTGAATCAGTTCAAAAATTCTTTCAGAAATACCAAAACCTTTAAACTTTTGAAGAAGACTGATATGCAAACCCAGTCAAATGTTTTCTAGATTTTCTAAAGCAACAGTTCAAGCTTCACCATTCTTATCTAAAGCTTGATAGACTCTTTCAGCAATAATCGTTACTATATGAACAGAAGACCTAGAGAAGCGAAAGACATGTTGCTTATCTGAAAGAAGATCCTGAGATGTGAGATGATTGACCAATTCAGTGTTGATTAAGTTCTCTAGTACTTTGCCAAATGCATGCAACCGAGACATGTGAAGGAAGCTTGTCAGGTAGTTAGCTGCGCAGTGACTCTACGACCACACTCGGCTATGAGACTGATGATAATGACGACGACGCAGATTAGTTATTTCCATTAAGCAAATGGCTTCGTGTGAATGAAGCTTGTAGGTTTTAGCGAGGATCATCCTTCTTCAAACCTATCTTGCGCTACAGAATCACAAAGAACTGTACCAAATAACAGTAACCACATCACTTGAGAAATTTAAACAGCAGAAACAACTAAAATGGTTAGCACGTGTAACTCGAAGAGAAAATAATGACATAAGATGTTGGCTTTTCACAATACTTCGA